>CAUYQU010102408.1:0-11045 GCA_963574635.1 Cheracebus regulus | reverse complement strand
CATTCTCTCTCCCTCTTTCTCTTCCTCTTTCTTTCTTTCATTCTTTTTTTCTTTCTTTTGCTGTTTCTTTCTTTCTCCTTTTCTCTCTTTTTCTAAAATCTCTTCCTCTTTCTTTCTCTTTCATTTTTTTCTTTCTTTTGCAATTTCTTTCTTTCTCCTTTTCTCTCTTTTTCTAAAATCTCTTCCTCTTCCTTTCTCTCTTTCATTAAAAAAAAAAAAAAATCTGAGAACATTCTTTGGATTAACAAGCAGAAATTCTTGCTCTTTTCCTTTACTTTCTTTCAAACATACAGAGTTTCTGTATGCTGAGCCACCTGGCACTGGGGGTGTAATGATGCAGTCACCCCTGTGGTCCCTATCACTGGAACTTCACTGGGTCAGACCTGAAGCCAGCACAGCAATGGGCTTATCCAAGGCCCTCTGGTTCAGGGTGGCAGGTTCCTCCAGGCCTTAGGCATGTCCAGGAATGCTGTCTGGGAACTGGACATTTAAGTCAAAACGCTTAGCAATTTATCTGATGTTCTATTCTACTGAAGCTAAGATGGCATGCAAACCACAGTACAAAGCCCTTCCTGTTCTTCCCTCCTCATTTCACAGGCAGAGGAGCATCTCCCTGTGGTCATAACCACCCTCAGTGGATGGGGGTGGGAGGTTCTGCCAGGCCATCACCAACGTTTGCTTAAAGGCCAAGAGCTCTTCTGTCAGCTGTGGTGAATGCTGACAGATCTTGGACTCGCCTTTCAAGGTAGTGGGATGCCCTCTGACCCAGAGAAGATCCAGTAATATATCCAAGATCCTAGCCTGTATGCAGGGCCCCCAAGAGACTGCTTGTTCCTCTACCCCACTGTGGCTGAGCTGGTACCTAGGATGCAAAACAAAGTTGTCTTTACTTTCCCTTCTGCTTTTCTCAAACAGAAGAAGTCTTTTGCCATAGACACTGGAGCTGGGAATGTGCTGGGGCTCCCTTGAAACCCATACATCTCAGAACCTGAGGCTCAAGGCATACTTCTTGGCTATTGCTGGTGGTTATCCAGGTCCCAAGAGCACTTTAGTAAGCACTTCATCAATTCTGCCAGGACCAGGTCTTTCTCTTCCAGGCAGTAGATTAGCTTTTGGCCCAGGGTATGTCTAGAAATGCCATCCAGGAGCTAGGGCCTGGAATGGGGGCATCATTACTATGCCTAGTGCCCTATTCTACTGTGGCCGAGCTGGTTTCCAACAGGCAAGACAAAGTCTCTCTATTCTTCACTCTTCCCTCCTTAAGCAGAAAGAATGAGTTCACTTTTGTTGCTACAAGCTGCATGCCTGGGTTTCGGGGAGGAATGGCACAAGCCCTCTCTTAGCCATGGCAGCTGGTATCTCCCCAGGTCATGTGCTACTCTAATTCATCAGCTCTAAGCCCAGTCTAGCATTAGGAGCTGCCTAGTAATTGCAGTCCTTGTATCCTAGACTACCCTTCAAGTTTCCCTAGGACCCCAGAGCACTTCAGCCCATGATGACAAGGCTTTCTGAGAAACTCAAGTTTCGACCACTGGGATGAGTAATTCACCTCTGGCTAGGATTTGTCCAAATGTTCCCTCTGTGTGCAGGTTCTGGCTGAGCACAGCACAGCTTTATTCTCCACTATAACATGGCAGTGTTGAGTTCAGTGTCAAATCCCCCAGTGCCTGCACTCTGTCTCCCCAAAGTGCACAGATTCTCTCTCCAAGCTTCAGAGCCACTGCCAAGAGATGAGGAAGGGATATGTGGTGCTTCAAGACCGTCTCTCTTGTTTTCCCGAATGCTCCTTTCCACAGTGTGAAGTTAAAACCAGGTAGTGTGATTGTTCACTTGACTTTTGGTTCTTGCGACAGTGCTTTTCTGTGTACAGATGGTTGTTAAAATTTGGTGTCCCAGTGGCAAGGATGAATGGTGTAGGCTTCTACTCTGCCATCTTGTTTTGCCTCCACCTTTCCTTAGATTTGATTCAAGACAGGTACAGGTTTTTAAACTGTTAGACTGGTTCATTTGTGGGAACCAACAACCAAAGAAAATTAGCCCTAAGTTTTCTAAATTGCTCAATTCTATCATTTCCACTATTATGCACCATTTCACCATTAGTGTCTCAAAGCCTTACTTGAATGGTTTCTAAGAGTTCAAAAATGGGCCTGACATGGCAATGTCAAGTATTTGATAATAGTGAATTGATTCTCATCTTAAAATAAGTACAGAATCTACTATTTTATCACAAAATTAGAAGCAGAAGTCAAGTTTCCTCCAGGGTACCATAGGAATTCATATCAATACATCAGATTGTCAACAATCTCACACTTTGTCTATCAGATTTGGGAAAAAGTCCTCAGGTTTGAAATTTCCTTGCTGAAGAAAGTAATTTCCTACAGTGAAGAGTCTGGATGGTGTATTAATCAGGGTTATTCAGGAGGGACAGAGCCAATAGGATATATGTCTACATACAAGGGAGTTTATCAGGAGGAATTGGTTCACATGATTACAAGGCAAAGTCCCACAACAGGCTGTCTGCAGGCTGAGGAAGAGAGAAGCTGGCAGTGGCCTAGTCCAAGTCTGATAGTTTCAACACCAGAGAAGTCAACAGTTCCTTGTGAGGCTGACAGTGCAGCCTTCAGTCTGTGGCCAAAGGCCCAAGAGGCCACTGAAAGCCATTGGTGCAAGTCCCAGAATCCAAAGACAGAAGAACCTGGAGTCTGATGTCTACAGGCAGGAGGAGTAGAAGCAAGCATCCAGTATGGGAAGAAGAAAGAGAGCCAGAAAGAGCCATACTTATCCCTCTTCTTCCCTCTGTTTTGTTGTAGCTGCCCTGGCAGCCTTTGGATAGTGCTCACCAAATTGAGGGTGGGTCTTTCTCTCCCAGTCCATGGACTCAAATGTCAGTCTCCTCTGGCAACAGCCTCACAGACACACCCAGAAACAATTCTTTACCAGCCACCTAGGCATCCCTCAATCCAATCAAGTTGACATCTCATATTAACCATCAGAGATAATTAAGTGTTTACTGTGTGAAACAAGTATACAAAATAGAGACAAGAGAGAAAAAAATGCATTTGATTAGGAAAGCTTTGGAAAGGGCTCTTCCTTTCTTTGTCTCTGTTTATTATTTAACATTTTATAAGAAATAAATGGATGAATAAAACTGAGATGTAAACTTATTCAAAGAAGTCTCTATTTTTAGCTATTTTCCTAGTTTTTAATTATTAATGTATTTTTTAAACTAAGACATTTTTTGGTGATTATTTCCAGAATTTCTCCTGAATTACAGCACAACCTTGCTTAGACCTTGACTTGAAGACATCAGTGTGTAACTTGCCTTCAATATGTCTGAGGTTCATATTTTGCCTATTTCATTATAATGCTATTCTTTTGTGAGACAGAAATCTTGAGTTCATTATATTTACATGCTTAATAAATTAATAATAGGATCACTTGGGAATTATATGCAATGCTGAAGCCTTGTATTTTAATAATGTAAATCATGTACTTGGCATGCTTTCATATAATCAGTCCTTAATCAGACATGAAAAGAATGAATACCTAATTTGAAGGCTGATTTTTGAGCCACAGATGTGTTTATGTAATGCTCACAGCCTGATTTGAACACTTACCTATGAAATGACAAAGAATCATTGAAGTAGATTTCCTTGTTTCACCTTGAAGTTTTTCAGAATGTATAAATTTGACAATCATAAGAGAAAAAGAAACTGAGTTTGATTTGTGACTTTTATGTTACAGTTAAATAGAAACATGGTTCTTGAGTTCACTGGGGACTTGCAGGCTACTCCATCACTTTCCCATGCTGTCTAACACCTTAAAGGAAAGACGAAGTGTAGATGAAAGAAAGTACATGAACTGAGAACTCCAAGGAGAGTACCAAATGAAGTCGACTTTCAAGGAAGGTGAAATATTATTTCTATGTAGATTTTTCTGATAAAATTCTGCCTTTCTAGTAACTCAGCACTTGATCAAGTAATCTGACTGTCGTTGTGCCCCTGAAGTGATATTTTACCCAAATGCAGTGTGTCATAAGAAAAACTAATTAACTTTGACTTCTCTGCATTATCCCCTGAAGACTCAGGTCTCTTGTTGTTTGCATGGAATAGTTAAAGAAAAATAAAATTTCTTCAAAGAAAAGAGTTCTGTTACTGTAAAACATAGAAACAAAATAATTTGTTACCTTGGAAAGACATGAACTGCAAACTCTTTCCATCTGTTTATTTAGGAGGGAAGGCAGGTTACTTCATCCTCACTGCCATACATGATTAGCTTCTTTGCTCTGGCTTCTGCAGCATGGAGGACTATTCATCTGTCAATAGCTTCACACACCAGGCCTGGCTATGCCTATCCTTGTTACAGGATGGGCAAGTCATGTATGATGATGGCCAAAGTTGTAGACAATACTGAGGTAATGTCAGCTAACTAGGCAAATTTGTTACATGTTAGCTGCAGCTCAGAGGGAAACATGAAAATCTAAACCTCTTAGGCAAGAGAGAGACATGAAAATCTAAACCTCCTAGGCAAGAGGCAATCACTGAATCTCCAAACCAAAGCTTGATATGTCATCCCCAATCAATCAGTTGTAAGGGATCACAGAATATTTTCTAGGCTTTTATTCTGGAAAAGGTTAGAGATTGAGTATTACTTGAAGAAACCAGAGCTTATCATGCATTCCATCAACATCACTTTTGCACATGAGATAGCAAATGAATAAACTTTGTCATGGTGGCCAAAGTCTTATTAATTGGACAGAAGTTGGGTAAAGGATAAATAATTCTTCAAATTAGAAGAAGTTTCATAAAATTAAAATTCACTTTGTAAAAAACTTTGAAAAGCTCCAATCCATTTTTACGAAGTCTCATGAATTGCAGGACTTTCTGTAATTGTTAATTTAAGATAATAGGAAAGGTTTATGAAACAGATTGTCTTTGATTTACTTTTTAGGCTATAAGTAAAATGCATAAAACAAACTTATCGCCTACATTCAGAGTGATTTGCAAGAGTGAATACAGTAGCCAAAGGGATCTCTGAAGGATTAAAAATAAAATTACCCTGTATGTTTCAAAAGCATAAAAAGAATTTTTAAAAACATGTTAAGCATTCTTATTGAGACTGGCATGACTTGGGATAACCAGTTTTGGCTTGAAAACAGATAGCAAGTAAGCAATATTTTTGTCTTCACAAACATTCTGAAACTCATAAAAAGAAATGTGAGATCTCTGAATGATAAAGTTTTATCATCTCAGTCAAATCATAATACTTGAGAACAAATATAGTGCTTTT
Source organism: Cheracebus regulus (assembly GCA_963574635.1). Lineage (NCBI taxonomy): Eukaryota > Metazoa > Chordata > Mammalia > Primates > Pitheciidae > Cheracebus > Cheracebus regulus. The sequence goes on along the minus strand of CAUYQU010102408.1, from coordinate 5,756 downwards.
GACATTGCTTTGAACAGCTGAATTATAGGAAAGTTTGGTATTAAAACTCTCTTTCTTCTGTATGTCACTTTTCCTTCCTGGCTTAAACATGAAATAAGTTTTCAGACCTTGAAATAACTGAACAAAAACATCATGTGTATTGCTTAGTGAACAATGCCTTCAGTTTTTCCATTCTTAATTTTAGCAACATTTTATTATGTGAGGGTCTCATACCTATGGAACCACATTCTTTTGCTTTTGCTCACAAAAATGAGGACCCACTTAATGAATGTAGAAGACAAAATAAAAATCAATGTTGGCAATATATAAATGAAGCACAGTTACAGGATATGTTGACTTCCAAAGACAAAAAGTTGAAGAAAAGCCATAAGAATTTTTTGCTATCTGCCTCCTTGGGAGATATGGCAGGGAATATAATACATTCCACATATATTCTTTCATTTTGGGATTTTACTTTAAATTCTATACTCTTTTTATTTTACTTATTTTGAGACAGAGTCTCGCTGTGTCACCCAGGCTGGAGTACAGTGGTGCAATCTCAGCTCACTACAACTTCTGCCTGCTGGGTTCAAGCAATTCTCCTGCCTTAGCCTCCCAAGTAGCTGGGATTACAGGTGCACATCACCATACCCAGCTAATTTTTGTATTTTTAATAGAGATGGGGTTTCACCATGTTGGCCAGGCTAGTTTCAAATTCCTGCCCTCAAGTAATCTGCTACGGCAGCCTCCCAGAGTGCCAGGATTATAGGCGTGGCCCATCAAGCCCAGCCTTAAATCCTGTACTCTTATGTAAAATGTTTCCAAGGCATTTTCCTGTGGATTTTGGAATGGGCCTCAACTCACCATATGCTGAGTGTACAACCACTCAACAAGGTTCAGGTGCAGATATAACTGTGCTATGTTAACAAGGTAATACACTAGCTGAAGGATTATTTGTGGTCCCATTACTTGTTAATCCATTCACAGATAAGAGAAGGCCCAATCTAGCTCCAGGATAGAATTCTTAAAACATTGTGCAAGACGAGAAAAAAATCAAGCCTGTTTTCAGCTTCTGCCTTTCAAAATTGATATTGGAAACACATAGCGTGGTAATTGTATTCAAGAAAGAGATTTTGAATCTCAGAAGGCTAGATGCTGAGGAAATCAAAGCAAAAAACTAATATCAAAAGAACATATTAGGAAGAATTTACAAAATATAAGAGCAAGTTTTTACTACTCCAGTGATAAAAAAAGAATTTCTCTGAACTGGAAGTGAAGCATCAGCGAGGAGAACAGTCACGTGTGATGGGGTGCTGTGGGCTCTGAGAAGAGGTTAGAGTGGGCAGCAGATCCCTTTCCATGTTTGGGGTTCAAAAGTCGAGGACCCCTCATGATCCCTGGAGATGTCAGCCCTGCAAGACTCCACCCACTACAGTGTGCAAGCTTCAGCATAAAGGTGGCTGCATACATGATAGTGCTGAAGAGTTTCTCATAATCCCAGTGGAGCGTAGCAGAGCAAGTAAACATTCACAAATCCCCTAAACAGAGTGTAATTTACATAGAAAAGAGTTGGTGAGCTTGGTAGTACAGATGATAGGGCTGTAGAAACAGGTACAGCTATCATCAAAGATGAAACAGGGAACTGAAGTCCAGCACATCATCATGGTAAGCTGACAATGACTGTGGACTAGAGGAGACATTTCAGCAGATGCAAGCATGGAGCAGTGCCACACAGGGCTACAACACTCTATTTTGATGCTATGTGATCCCCCAGAATTTAGATATAACCTGGGACAAGAAGAAGAGGGCAAGTCTTGAACTACTCAAGATGAAGTGTTTGAAATCTATGGAAAGGATTTTAAAATATGAAGAAATTTCAGTCACAGAAAATATATTTCTCCTGAAACTCAAGTTTTGGCACACATGTATTTGTGTCCCAAAATTTCACACCCACTTCATATATGAAAGACTAACTTCAGTAAGATTAATTGCTGTCTAATTAGATACAGGAAGCAGTTCCTTAAGTTTCAAGATTATAGAGACACAGGAAAAGGCTGACATCTAAGGAAGAAAACTGTACTATTTTCTCTTATATAAAGTCTTTTCTTTAAAACATATTTGCTCGTCTTACACAAACTTTAGCAATCTATTGCCCTTGGACCAAATCTGGCCTACAAGCTGCCTATTTCATTACAACTCACCAGCCAAGAATTAGTTTAATATATTTGCTTAATATATTTAAAGGATTAAAAACAAACCAAAAGCAGAATAATATTCTGTGACGTTTGAAAATTATATGAAATTCCGTCTATGGCCATACCACCCTGAATGCACCCGATCTCGTCCGATTTCAGAAGCTAAGCAGGGTCGAGCCTGGTTAGTACTTGGATGGGAAAATTATATGAAATTCAAAATTTCAATGAGACAAAATAAAGTTTTATTGCAACATGGTCACATCTATGTGTTTACACAAAATAATTTGCTACAATAGCAAGTTAAGTAGTTGCAACAGACCATATGACCCACACAACCCCAAATATTTGCTACCTGTCCATTTACAGAATTAATTTGACAACCCATGGACTAGTAGCAAAATTCCTGGTTGAACACAGTCAGAGGACCCAGAATGCACCAACCAACTCTTAAAATACTTTTGTTAGAACTCCCTAGTGGTTGCATATTAAATTAATTAAACCTATGCTACCTTGAGTGAGTTACTTTATGTAAAGCCCTAAGGTGAAGAATCTAATACATGTACCACCTAGGTGAGACATAGTAGTCTTTTCATTTGTGATTTTGCATCACCTGTAAGTAAACCTCTAGGTGCTGTTGTAGTTACTTCTATGGGTTCAATATTAATTTTTTATTAAAATAAAATATTTATTCTATTCTATTGAATGAGTTTAGTAACTGAAGTTAAAAAGTCACACCACTTTTCAAATAAAACCAGTACACTGTAATTATGCCTTGTTTGCCACTGAAATAAAGACCTACATTATTTTTTAAATGCCAGTATTTCTCGATGGTCAATAACAGATAAATGCTGTGAGTTTTTGTTTCCAATAATAGAAGTAATAATTAGCATTTACATTCCTTCCATGTGTTAAGCATTTTAAATGCATATTTTCACTTAATTCTTATAATGTCACCACAGGCTAGTGCCACACCCACTCTATAAATGAGAAAATTTGAGCTCAGGGAGAAAAAGGAACTCACTCATGATTGTCAGTCATAAGCGGCAGATCCCAGACCCAAATATTAGTGGTCTCTGCTTTCTCCACTGAACCATATCATTTTTCTTTATATTTTCTAGTGTATTTATAATTTCTTTACATATCATTCATTCACTCTTTCCTACCCAGTCTTCTTTTTGACAAAAAGCTCACATTTACAAGCTGGTGAAGGGGCGCCAGTTGGTGACCTGCAAATTTAATTCTGTGAGCAAAGACCTGGGTAGGACCTGAGCTCACAGCCTTGCCCCTTCCACATCCTATTTGTAAGAAGTACTTCCTTGGGCAGTAGCAGCAGTTTGTGTTGCCCATTGACTTCCTGTGATGACAATTTGGAATGTGGTAAATAAGTACTTACTGTGATTTGTTTTGTGAAATTTACACAAAATTTTCTTGACCTTTGCTTGCAGAAATGGTGCCACCATCGTCCTTTCAAAAAGGATAATTTGACTGAAAAGATTACTGCATGTTCATGTCTTTTGACTTTCAACACGAATGCTGGCTTCTCTTTGCTGAACATTTTGTTTTTTATGACCCCATTTCTTTGATCCCCAGTCAACATAGTCCAGGCATGACAGGTGTCAACATTCTCTTTAAAAATTCACTACTTCCGAAAGAAGATAACACAATAATTGCAACCTAATTTTCCAAGTTGGCCAACTTATTAGCCCATCTGAAAAAAAATTCAACTGATAATTATCTTCTTCCTCACTCATACTTCCCAAAATTGAATTTGCCAGTCTCTGTTGGTGCATTTAAGACTTTTCTCTCTGCCAAATTGAGATTTTAAAAATGTGTTAATAACTACTTCAATATTTGAGGCTTTATAACATCTCACGTATTATTGATGCTTAAAAGTAAATATTTCTTGGCATCCTGAGTACTTTTATGATGTTCCCAAATATGTTTAAGTAAAAACTGGATTCAGTTCAGAAAAAAAGTTGAACAATGAGGAACTCTTATGTGCCCAGCAGGTACAAAATGAAGATGATATCATTCCCATCTTGCAGGAGCTTTGCTATTCAGAGTGGTAGTAAGGTAAAGATGAAAAATGATGCAATGCTTACTCTCAAGTATGCTGGATATTACAAGTTTAATTCTGTCCCCTAAAAAAAAAAACACAGTGAGGTCCTAACCCCTCAGTACCTGTGAATGTGGCCTTATTTGAAAATAGGATCTTTGCAGATGTAATCACATTAAAATAGAGGCACTACAGTGGATCCTAATCCATTATTACTAGTACACTTAATGGGGTGAAGTTTGGACACAGACACATAAAGAGAATGTCATGTGAAATCAGAGTCACAAAGAGAGAACACCAAGTAAAGACAGTGATTGAAGTCATACTGTCACAAGCCAAGGAATACCTGAGTACTTCCAAAAGCTGGAAGAGGCAAGAGAGGATTTTCCCCTGGAGATTTCAGAGAGAAAGTGGCCCATCCAGTCCCTTGACTTTGGACTTCTTGCCTCCAGAACTGTGAGAGAATAAATTTCTTTTTATTTTTAACTTTTATTTTAGGTTCTGGAGTACATGGGCAGGTTTGTTATATGGGTAGACCTCTGCCATGGGGGCTTATTGTACAGATTATTTTATCACCCAGGTACTAAGACTAGTACCCAATTGTTGTTTTTTTCTGTTCCTCTCCCTCCTCCCACTCTCCACCCTCAAATAGGCCCCCATGTCTGTTGTTCCTTTCTGTGCTCATATGTTCTCATGATTTAGCTCTCACTTACAAATGACAACATACAGTATTTGGTTTTCTGTTCCTGCATTACTTTGCTAAGGATGTTGGCCTCCAGCTCATCCATGTTCCTGCAAACAACATGATCTCATTCCTTTTCTTTGTTATGTAGTGTTCCACAGTGTATATGTGCCACAATTTCTCTATCCAATTTACCATTGATGGGCATTTAGGTTAATTCGATGTCTTTACTAGTGTGAATAGTACTGTAATTTAACAAACATGTGCATGTGTTTTTATGGTAGAACAATTTATATTCCTTTGGGTATATATCCAGTAATGGGATTGCTGGGTCAAATGATAGTACTGTTTTTACCTCTTTGAGGAATTGCCAAACTGCCTTCCACAATAATTGTACATTCCCACCAACAGTGTATAAGCATTCTCTTTTCTCTAAAATCTTAGCAGCGATAGGCTGATCCAAGATGGCGGATTAGGAGCAGCTCAGGATTGCAGCTCCCAGTGAAAGTGCAGAGGGTGAGTGGACGCCGCATTTCCAGACAGATTTTTATTACCCCCCAGACCAGGAGATTCCCAGGCGGAGCAGCCCCACGGGTCGCTAGTGCGGCTGTTGTGGCCGGCGCGGCTGTTTCGGCCAGCGCGGCGGGTCTCCGTACAAAATCCACTGGTCTGTGTGCCCTTTGAACTGGCGAGTGGAGCTACGGGAAGGCAGATTAAAAAGGTGACTGAATCAGGGAGCCAGCCAAGGAGATCCCCAGTCAAAAAAGGGCTACGAATCTCAGAGCCGCAGTTTCAGCCGTCTCAGTGTGTCACCGCAGGGGAAATCACACAGATCCCGGCGCCT
>CAUYQU010102406.1:0-60697 GCA_963574635.1 Cheracebus regulus | reverse complement strand
TTTTGGTGATTTCATTGTAAAATCTTTGCCCATGCCTATGTCCTGAATGGTATTGCCTAGGTTTTCTTCTAAGCTTCTTATGGTTTGGGGTTTTACATTTAAGTCTTTAATCCATCTTGAGTTAATTTTTGTATAAGGTGTAAGAAAGGGGTCCAGGTTCAGTTTTCTGCATGTTAGCCAGTCTTCCCAGCCCCATTTATTAAATAGGAAATCCTTTTCCCCATTGCTTGTTTTTGTCAAATTTGTCAAAAATCAAATGGTTGTAGATGTATGGTCTTATTTCTGAGGTCTCTATTCTGTACCGTTGGTCTATATGTCTGTTTTGGTACCAGTACCAGGCTGTTTCGGTTACTGCAGCCCTGTAGTGTAGTTTGAAATGAAGTCAGGTATTGTGATGCCTTCAGCTTTGTTCTTTTTGCTTAGGACTGTCTTGGCCATGTGGGCTTTTTTTGGGTTCTATATGAATTTTAAAGTAGTTTTTTTCTAGTTCTGTAAAGAATGTTAATGGTAGTTTTACGGGAATATCACTGAATCTATAAATTACTTTGGGCAATGGCCATTTTCACAACATTGATTCTTCCAATCCATGAGGATGGAATGTTTTTCCATTTCTTTGTGTCCTCTCTTATTTTCTCAAGCAGGGGTTTGTAGTTCTCCTTGAAGAGGTCTTTCATGTCCCTTGTTAGCTGTATTCCTAGGTTTTTTATTCTGTTTGTAGTAATTGTGAATGGGAGTTCAATCATGATTTGACTCCTTGCTTGTCTATTGTTGGTTTATGGGAATCCTTGTGATTTTTGCACATTGATTTTGTATCCTGAGACTTTGCTGAAGTTGCTTAGCAGTTTAAGGAGTTTTGGGGCTGAGACAATGGGGCTTTCTAAGTATAGGATCATGTCTTCTGCAAAGACAATTTGACTTCTTCTCTTCCTATTTGCATTGTTTTATTTCTTTATTTTTTATTTATATAACTTTATAAGAAATTATCTTATTTCTTTCTCTTGCCTGATTGCCCTAGCCAGAACTTCCAATACTACGTTGAATAGGAGTGGTGAGAGAGGGCATCCTTGTCTTGTGCTGGTTTTCAAAGGGAATGCTTCCAGCTTTTCCCCAGTCAGTATAATATTGGCTGTGGGTTTGTCATAAATAGCTCCTATGATTTTGAGATATGTTCCATCAATACCTAGTTTATTGAGAGTTTTTAACATGAAGTGATGCTGAATTTTATCGAAGGCCTTTTCTGCATTTATTGAGATAATCATGTGGTTTTTGTCATTAGTTCTGTCTATGTGATGGATTATGTTTACTTATTTATGCATGTTGAACCAGCCTTGCATCCCAGGGATGAAGCCAACTTGATCATGGTGGATAAGCTTTTTGATGTGCTGCTGGATTCAGTTTGCCAGTATTTTATTAAGGATTTTCGCATCAATGTTCATCAAGGATATTGGCCTGAAGTTTTCTTTTTTTGTTGTGTCTCTGCCCAGGTTTTGGTATCAGGATGATGCTGACCTCATAAAATGAGCACTCTGCCCACATTTTCTTTCTTTCTCTCTTTTGCGTAGTTGGTGGGCCACCAGGCACACAGCCACTGTCTGGCATCTTCTTCTGTTTCCTGTAACAACACAGCTTGGCAGGTGACTTCTGACCAGTCACATAAGGCTACCTCCTTTGTTAAAGAATTTGGTCTACGGAACATTTTGAATCCCTCTGAGCAGGTGGAAATATGATCTCTGGGCATGACTGGAGCCATAAGGGAGTATTACAGTTATTTACACCTTGTTCTCCTTTCCCGATATTATAATAATAACTGACACTTACTGCCTGCTCATCAGCTGGTTTGTGTATATTATCTCTAATGTTTACAAGATCCCTGCCAGGGAAGGAACATCATTTGCATTTTACTGAAGAAGAAACTGAAGTTCGGAGGGTTGAATCATTGACTGTGAGCCTCAGGTCTGTCTGTCCAACGTTCGTCCTCTCTCAACTGTTTCCTCCCTAACGTGGGGATCAGAACCAATTACAGTGCCTGCCACATCACCAGCCCCTCTGGGGAGAAACTGCCCTCTCTGAAGCCCCCGCTGAAGTGAGTCCTCTACAGACCACCAGACCCAGTCACTTTGGCACCCACTGACCCACCAGGGGGCCACCCAAGCCGCAGCAGCATGAAATAGACTCCTGGTCTCCAGAGCCTCAATGTGAAATAATGGAGAAACTATCCATACAAAATCATGGTGGGATCAGATGCCAGGAGATGGAGTTGGAGTCTCAATAAGCACAGTTGAGAAGAAGCAGAAGTCACAAGGAAGCTGAGCTGCTAAGTAGAAAAAACGATCAGCTGGCCAGGCGCAGTGGCTCATGCCTGTAATCCCAACACTTTGGGAGGCCAAAGTGGGTGAACCACCTGAGGTCAGGAGTTCAAGACCAGCCTGACCAACATGGTGAAACCCTGTCTCAACAAAAAATACAAAAATTAGCCAGGCGTGGTGGTGCACACCTGTTATCCCAGCTACTCAGGAGGCTGAGGCAGGAGAATCGCTTGAATCAGGGAGGAGGAAGTTGCAGTGAGCCGAGATCATGCCACTGTACTCCAGCCTGGGTGACAGAGCAAGACTGTATCTCAAAACTGAAAATAAAAAAACATCAGCTGAGTGCAGGTGAACATAAATCCGGAGCAGAGGCATGGAAAGTGTGGAGTCATGAACCAGGAAGCTGCCCTCAGGGTTGGGATGTGGCCAAGCCAGCACCTGGAACCTATTGGGACTCCATGGAACCACTACATGGCTTCACCCTTTTTTCTTAAAACAGGGCCTCACTCTGTCCCCAAGCCTGGAGTGCAGTGGTGCAATCATAGTTCACTGCAGTCTCGAACTCCTGGGCTCAAACAACCCTCCGGCCTCGGCCTCCCAAGTAGCAGGGACCACAGGTGTGTGCCACCGCGCCCCGCTAATCTTTTCATATTTTGTAGAGATGGGGTCTCACTTTGTTGCCCACGTTGGTCTCAAACTCCTGGCCTCAAGTGATCCTCCTGTCTCAGTCACCCCTTCTTAAAAACAGAGTAATTTTGTGCTTCTGTTTAAATAACACATCCAGAAGAGGTGAGCCCATAGAGACAGAAAGCAGGTGGCATTGCCTGGGGTAGAGAGAAAGGAAATGGGGAGAGAGTGCCATGGGAACGGGCTTTGCTTCTGGGGTGATGAAAATATACCGGAACTAGACAGAGGTGGCCATTGCACAGCATTGCAAGACGTTGTTCCACTGAACTGTTCAACTTAAAATGACTAATTTTATGTTACGTGAATTTAACCTTAATAACAACAACCACAATAATAATAATAATAATTTTTAAACAGGGCAACCATCTACCCCACAGATGAAAAGTTCCCGGCTCTGCCAGGCCAATACAGGGAGTTCTTGCACCAGAGTGTGCCTGTGGCACCCCAGGCTCCAAGGAATAAAGCTTGAGAACCACACATTAAATCACTACAACACATAAAGCTTCCTTATATAGTACTTTCCAGCATCATTTGCATATAACCTGTGCCTGAAAGTCTGAAGAGACTTCTCAGACTCTTCAAACTTATTAAAATATCATTTTAGAAGTGAAAATAGCCTTAAAGACAACTTTCAGAAAATTTCCATTTATTTGTGAGTTCATGACAGTTGGGATATAGTAAAAGAGCGTGTTGGCCAAAGGACCTGAGTATGGATTCTAACTCCACGTACAAGAAGCAGCTTCTCAGAGCCTCTGTTAATCATATTTCCTACAAAGTGGTAATAAGATTGCCTTAACAGTCATATGAGAACCAGATGAGATAGGATGTCAGGGCAGTGGCTCACATCTGTAATCCAGCACTTTGGGAGGTAGAGCAGTGAGGATCATTTGAGTCCAGGAGTTCGAGACACACCTGGGCAACATAGTAAAACCCCATCTTTAAACTTAAAAATTAGCCGGGCGTAATGGTGCACACCTGTAGCCCCAGCTACTCAGAAGGTGAGGTGAGAGGATCATTTAAGCTTGGGAGGTTGAGGTTGCAGTGAGTTGTGATCATGTCCTGCACTTCAGCCTGGGTGACAGAGTTAGACTCTGCCTCAAAAAAAAAAAAAGAAAAAAGAAAAAGAAAAGAAAAGAAAAATAACTAAATGAGATAGGAATTGGAAACAAGCCCAAGGACATAAAGAATGCACATGAAGCTGGGCGCAGTGACTCACACCTGTAATCCCAGCACTCTGTGAGGCCAAGGCAGGTGGATCACCTGAGGTCAAGAGTTCAAGATCAGCCTGGCCAACATGGTGAAACCCTGTCCCTACTAAAAATACAAAAATTTGCTGGGCATGGTGGCATGCCTGTAATCCCAGCTACTCGGGAGGCTGAGGCAAGAGAATCACTTAAACTTGGGAGGCAGAGGTTTCAGTGAGCCGAGATCATACCATTGCACTCCCAGCCTGTGTGAAAAGAGCGAAACTCCGCCTAAAACAAACAAAAAAATGCACATGAAATTTTTCCTTTACAAGAAAAAAAGGGCAATTCATGCAATAGGTGCAGCTATAAAAAAATAAAAAGTTGATGTTGGAGAAGAGCATCTATTCATACGAAAAGATTTATAAAATATTGCAGAGTAAAAAAAAATAGCAGACATCAAAATATCCCACTGAATGCACCATTAATTTGATAAATATGTATGTCTTGTCATCTTATACAAATGTATAATTTTATAACTATATAGAATTTTGTAATTATTCATCAATAATTTGCAGTATGTATAATTTATGGGTGTACACATACATTTAAAACTGTAAGATTATTTTTAAAATATTAGGATTGATTATTCCAGGTAGCAGGATGTAAGAGAGATGTTGAATTTTTGTGTTTACTCTGGGTTTTTTTTTTTCAAACTCTTTGCATTGAGTATGAATTGTTTGTAATAGAAGGTGAAGGAGAGTTACCCAGTGGGTACACCTGCGATTATCTCAGATGACTGGCAGTATTCTTGAATCTATGCAACCAACTTTATAGTTTAGCATTCTGAACTTTATATAAACAGAACCATCTGGAAAGTGTTTACATACTAGATTATTCAGCTGCGAAAACTGGCTAAAGTAAAACAGACATACCTTAACATGCGTATGTACCAGGAAGGTTATGCTGTCAAGGTCCGATTTAGAGAAATTTGCTTTGTTTGCGTTTTTGATTTGATTTAGTTTAGCTGAATCTGGTTTTTTTGGTTTGGTGTCTTTTTTTTTTTTTTAAGAGACGAGGTCTCAATCTAGAGTGCAGTGGCACAATCGTAGCTCACTGCAGCCTCAACCTCCTGGGCTCAAGAGATTCTCCCACCTCAGACTCCCAAGTAGCTGGAACTACAGGTGCACACCACCCTGCCAGATTAATTTTGCTATTTTTTTGTAGAAATGGGGGTCTCACTATGTTGCCCAGGCTGTGTAAGGCATCTTGAGACAATGATTTCAAGGACTTTTTCTGTAGAAAGAAGGTAAGAAATCAGTTGGTAGTTAGGGAAGAAAGTGAAGTCTAAAAAGGGTGTTTTCCCTTCTATTTTAAAAGGAATTCAAGACATACTTTTGTCATGGGCATATTTTGAATTTTTTTTTAATTTTTGTGGGTACAGAGTAGTTGTATATATTTATGGGGTAGCGTCTCTCTATTTATGGGGTAGTCATGAGTGTATTTTGGAGACATCTCTGGATATAATAAGATTCTGATATTGGTCATTGGTTTTCTCTCTTACTGTGGCCTCACTGTATGTCCCAGGAAAGGGGCAAGATGTTATGGGTTAAATCACATCCCTCCAAAAATTCATAGGTTCTAACCCCCAGGACCTGAGAAGATGACAGTATTTGGAAACAGGTTATTTGCAGATGTAATTAGTAAGGTGAGGTCGCATGGGAGGAGGGTGGGCCCTAATTCAATGTGACTGGTGACCTGATAAAAAGAGGGATGATGCTAGGCACAGTGGCGCACGCCTGCAACCCCAGCACTTTGGGAGGCCGAGGCAGCCAGATCTCCTGAGGCCAGGAGTTCAAGACCAGCCTGACCAGCATGACAAAACCCTGTCTCTGCTAAAAATACAAAATTAGCCACGCGTGGTGGCGATCGCCTGTAGTCCCAGCTACTCATGAGGCTGAAGCAGGAGAATCTCTTGAACCCGGGAGGCAGAGGCAGCAGTGAGCCGAGATCATGCCACTGCACTCCAGCCTGGGCAACAAAGTAAGGCTCCATCTCAAAAAAAGAAAAGAAAAGAAAAAAGTAACAAGGCAGTTGCTGGCAAACCAGGACAACTGTTTTCCCTACTTTGAAGGCAAGACCTGTTGAGAATCCAAATTAAAACATGGATGGACACAGAAGCCCTTCTGCACAGGACTGGCTCTGGAAGCCAGAGGGGAGACTGCCTCAAGAGGCTCTGTTTTGAACTCTTTGTGGTAATAACAGTGGAGGGAGCCCTTGAGACACAAAGCTTCTTCAGAAGGCTACCTTTGCCCACTCCTTCCTCTAGTGGAATCTCTGGCCATTTTCCAGAAAAACCATCCCATTCAACAATGAATAACAGCAAAGGAATAGGCTTGACCTCCACACAAAGGTGCCATAATAAAAAGGACATGGAAGAGCAACTTAACTTTCCAGCAGATGAGAAAACATCCCAGGCAAATGAAGCATGCCACAGATGAAAGCCGAGACCCAGTATTTCAACGTGAGTTAAACAAATTAAGAAAATAATTGAATTTTTGAAAGAACAACACAAACATGAAATATAAGAGCTCAGAGATTATGAAAAAGAAATTGACAGTGCTCAGAGAAAAAATTGGAAATCGTTTGAGAAACAAAGGGCAAACTACAGGGAAGACACAAGAGAACAGACAACAGGGAAAGCTCAGCAGGTGTTTCATGAAGAAAGAAAAAGGACCAACAATGAAATAGATGAAGACAAAGTTTTGCTGTTGTTGTTGTTTAGAGGCGGTCTCACTCCGTTGCCCAGGCTGGAGTGCAATGGTGCAATCATAGCTCCCTGCAGCCTCAAGGCTCAAGCCATCCTGCAGCCCCAGCCTCCCAAGCAGCTAGGACTACCGGCATGCACCACCATGCCTGGCTAAGTGTTTTAAGTTTTTGTAGAGATGGGGGTCTCACTATGTTGTCCAGGCTGGTCTCAAACTCCTGGTTTTAAGCCATCCTCCTGCCTCGATCTCAATATTTTTTTTCATTTTGTTTTGAGGCAGGGTCTCACTCTGTCACCCAGGCTGTAGTGTGGTGGTACAATGTCAGCTCACTGCAACATCCACCTCTCAGGTTCAAGTGATGGTCCCACCTCAGCCTCCTGAGTAGCTGGGATTACAGGCGTGCACCACCATGCACGGCTAATTTTTTTTCTTTTAGAAATGGAGTCTCACTCTGTCGCCCATGCCGAAGTACAGTGGTGTGATCTCAGCTCACTACAGCCTCTGCCTACTGGGTTCAGGTTATTCTCCTGCCTCAGCCTTCTGAGTAGCTGGGACTGCAGGTGTGTGCCATCATAACTGGCTAATTTTTGTGTTTTTTTTTTGTAATGACAGGGTTTTGCCATGTTGCTCAGGCTGGTATCCAACTCCTGGGCTCAAGCAGTTAGCCCACTCGGCCTCCCAAAGTGCTGGAATTACAGGCATGACCCACTGTGCCTTGCCTAAGACATTTTTAAATAGTTGAGAATAGGAGATTTGCAGTTCAGAGAAGATGGTGTAGACTCAACTCTCCCTCTCCTTCCTCTGAAACATAACTAAGTCCCAGACATAAAACAGCAGTCTATAAGTAGACTCTGGAAAGTGGAAAGAGGAAGGCAGACTGCCTACAGATCTCAGGACTGAAGGAACAAGCGAGTGTCCCCACATCTCACAATGCCCCACCCAGCGACAGATGGCAACTCAGACCTGATGTTTCCCCTAAGCCCCAACATAACAACAGAAGATAGGCTAAGTTGACACATTCCTCCCCTGGATCAAAAGGAAGTCCTGGCCGATTGTGGAGGCTCACACCTGTAATCTCAGTGCTGGATGGATCAACTGAGGTCAGGGGTTTGAGACCAGCCTGGCCAACGTGGTGAAACTCTGTCTCTAATAAAAATACAAAAAAAAATAGCCAGGCATGGTGGTGGGCACCTGTAATCCCAGCTACTCTGGAGGCTGAAGCAGGAGAGAATCACTTGAATCTGGGAGGTAGAGGTTTCAGTGAGCCAAGATCACAACACTACACTCCAGCCTGGGCAACTGAGCAAGACTCCATCTCAAAAAAAAAAAAGAAGAAGAAGAAGTCACCAGGTCATCCTAGCACCAACAGGGGGATCCCACCTACAAGAAGCCACCCAGCCTGGGAAGTGATCTTTATCCCAGTGGCCCCCTTCTCCCACTTATGACACCAAATGGTCCAGTCAAGAAATTGTCATCCATCCCTGCACGCTCTCTTCCTACACATAAAGATAGCTTATGTGCCAATGGCCCCAGCAGGGTTAGGAGCCTGTCAACAACAAAAGATGAGCTGGAGGGGTGCCCTTCATCCCTACTGGGCCAGAGAGCTCCTTCACCCATAGAGAGGCCAGGTAACTCAACCAGGGAAAGTGCCTTCCACTCCCACATGTGGCACCAGCAGAGATCAGTGGGAGCCCCCACAGCAGCAGATGAGCCAAGCAGGCCAAAATAGCACAGCACAGACTCTGAAAACTAAATTGTCACTGGGCAATGTAACAACAAAGTAGGCTAAATCTAAAGAGCTTGACTGTCTGCTAAAATAGAAAATGCAAATAGAATCCAGTGCTTCTTAATATAACAGCCAAAATTTCCAGGGTAAAATTTTTAAATTATTTGTTATCCCAAGAACCAGGAAAATCACAACAAGAATAAGAAAAGGTCATCTGTAGTTGTCAGTGCTAACATGAATCAGATGTTGGAATTATCTGATTTTAAAGATGCCATCATTAAAAAGCTATGACAAGCAGTTACAAATGCCCACCAAACAAATAAAAAAAAAATGAAGCAAGGCCTGACACAATGGCTCATGCCTATAATCCCAGCACTTTGGGAGGTCAAGGCGGCAGATAACTTGAGGTCAGAAGTTGAAGATCAAACTGGCCAACATGGTGAAACTCCATCTCTACTAAAAATACAAAAATTAGCCAGGCATAGTGGTGCATGCTTGTAATCTGAGTTACCTGGGAGGCTGAGGTGGGAGGATCACTTGAACCTCGGAGGCAGAGGTTGCAGTGAGCCCAGATCACACTACTGCACTCCAGTCTGGGCAACAGAGAGAGATTCCATCTCAAAAATAATAATAATAATAATGAAACAATTAAGAAAAATATATTTTAGGTAGTTAAGAATTAGAGATTTATAGTGCAGACAAGGTAGTATAGAAAATCTTACCAAATAGAAGATATTTTTAAAAGTGGAAATTATATAACTGAAAACTACAACAAACAAAATTTTAAAACTCACTAGAGAGACTCAGTAGCAGAATGTATATGACAGAGTGAAAAATCCATGAACTTGATGATAGAACAATAGATATTACCCAATCTGAAACACAGAGAGAAAACGGACTGAAGGAAAATGAACAAACCATCACAGATCTGTAGGGTGACACAAAAGATTCAAAATTCATGTCATCAGTGTCCTAGAAATAGAGAAGAAGCAGAGGGGGTTGAGAAAATATTTGAAGAACCAATGGCTAAAAATTACTCACATGTGTCAAAAGACATAAACCTACAAATTTCATAAGCTGAGCAAACCACAAAAGGGATAAGCCCCCTCAAAAAAAATCCACACTGAGATTATAACCAAACTCCTGAGAACTATAGACAAAGAAACACTTCTTGTAGAAAACCAGAAAGAATGATGTGTTATCAACAGAGGAAACCTTATGCAAATAAGAACAAATCTCTCATCAGAAACCATGGAAGTGAGAGGAAAATGGCTCCACATTTTTCAAATGCTGAAAGAGGAGAACTGTCATTCCTGAATTCCATACCCAACAAAAATGTCCTCCAGGAATAAGGAGAAAAAAGAAAATTCTCAAACAATGGCCAAGCATGGTGGCTCATGCTTGTAATTTCAATACTTTGGGAGGCCAAGGCAGGAGAATCTCTTGAAGCCAGGAGTTGGAGGTCAGCCTGAGCAACATAACAAGACCCCATCTCTATAAAAAATTTTTAAATTAGCCAGATGTGAAGTCAGGCACTTATAGTTCCAGAAACTTCGGAGGCTGAGGTGTGAGAATCATTTGAGCCCAGGAGTTCAAGGCAGCAGTGATCTGTGATTATACCACTGGGCACCCATTATTGCACTCCAACCTGGGCAACAGAGCAAAATCGTGTCTCAAAAAAAAAATTCTCCAACAAAGGAAAACTATGACAATTTGTCACCAGCAGACCTACCCTTAAAGAATGGGTAAAAGGAGTTTTCCTAACAGGAAGAAAATGGTGATAGAAAAAGTCTTGGAACTTCAGAAAGGAAGGAAGAACAATTGAATGGATAACATGGTATATTTAATAGACTATTCTCCTCATAAAATTTTAAAATTATATTTGGTGGTCAAAGCAAAAATTATAATACCAGCTGATGTAGTGTCTAACATGGATAGCAGAAGTGGTCAAGCTGTGTTTTTAGACTGGGAAAAGTTGAGACACACAGACAGAAGTTTTTACACTTTGGCCAAGCGTGGTGGCTTATACCTGTAATCCCAGCACTGTGGGAGGCTGAGGTAGGTGCATCATGAGGTCAGGAGTTCAAGACCAGCCTGGCCAACATGGTAAAACCTGTCTCTTCTAAAAATACAAAAATTAGGCCGAGTGCAGCGGCTCATGCCTGTAATACCAGCACTTTGGGAGGCCTGGGCAGGAGAACACAAGGTCAGGAGATTGATCTCATCTCTACTAAAAATACAAAAAATTAGCCAGGTATGGTGGCACACACCTGTAGTTCCAGCTACTCAGGAGGCTGAAGCAATTGCTTGAACCTGGGAGGCAGAGGTTGCAGTGAGCCAAGATTACACCACTGCACTCCAGCCTGGGTGTGGTGGCGCATGACTATAATCCCAGCTACCTGGGAGACTAAGGCTGAAGAATTGCTTGAACTTGGGAGGCAGAGGTTGCAGTGAGCCAAGATCATGCCACTGCACTCCAGCCTGGGCAACAGAGCAAGACTCCATCACAAAAGGAGAAAAAAAGGAAGTTTTTACACTTCACTTGAAGTGGTAAAACATTGATAGCGATAGACTGTAAGTTACATTGGTGTACTATAATACATAAAGCAATCACTAAGAAACTATACCAAGTGATGCATTCAAAATGCTATAAATAAATCAAGATGGAATCCTAACATGTTCAAGTAGCCCAAAGGTAGTCAAGAAAAGAAGCACAGAGAAAGAAGAAACAGAAGAAACCAACAAATAACAAAAAACAAATTGGCAGGCCTAAACCCTACCATATTAATAATTATCTGAAATATAAATGGCTTAAGTATGCCAAATAAAAGATAGAGATTGGCAGAGGATTTTTTAAAATCACAACCCAGGCCAGGCAGGGTGGCTCATGCCTGTAATCTTAGCCCTTTGGAAGACTGAAGTGGGCAGATTTCTTGAACCTAGGAATTTGAGACCAGCCTGGGCAACATGACGAATCCTAGCCTCTATGAAAAATAACAAAATAATTAGCTGGGCATGATGGCATGCACCTGTAGTTCCAGCTACTCAGGAGGCTGAGGTGGGAGGATTGCTTGAGCCCAGGAGGCTGAGGTTGCAGTGAGCCAAGATCATGCCACTGCACTCCAGCCTAGACAATGGAGCAAGACCCTATATATACATTAAAAAAAAAAAATCACAACCCAGTGATATGCTGTCCACAGAAATTTACTCCAAATACAATGACACACAGACTTGGAAAGTAAAAAGATATAAATATATATTAATTTTAAATATTAATTTTAAAAGGAGTAGCTACATTAATGTCAGATAAAGTATACCTCAAAACAAAATTACTAAAGAAAAAACGCTATCTTACATAGTTATTTTTTTAAATCCACCAGGAAGACATAATGATCCTAAAAATGGGTATGCACTGAACAACAGAGTGTCAAAATACCTGAAGCAAAAGCTGAAAAAGCTGAAAGGAAAAATAGATAAATACACAATTATAGTCAGGAACTTCAACACTAACTACACTCTCAACAATTGACAGAACCAAGAGATAGAAAATCAGCAAGATTACAGGAGAACTGAACAATACAAGCAACCAATAGAATCTAATTGGCATGAACAGAACATTCTACCCAACAACAGAATGCACATGTTTTCAAACACAAATACAGAACCTACCAAAATCGGCCACATCCTGACCTGTGTCACAGAACAAACCTCAACAATTTTTTTTTTTTTTGAGATGGAGACTTGCTCTGTTGCCCAGGTTGGAGTGCAGTGGTGTGATCTTGGCTCACTGCAACCTCCGCCTCCTGGGTTCAAGCAATTCTCCTGCCTCAGCCTCCTGAGTAGCTGGGACTACAGGCACCCACCACCATGCCCAGCTAATTTTTCTACTTTTAGTAAAGACGGGGTTGGCCAGGATGGCCTCAATCTCCTGAGCCCCCCACCTCGGCCTCCCAAGATGCTGAGATTATGGGAGTGAGCCACTGCACCTGGCCAGAAATATTTATTTCTGTCTGTAGCATCTCCTTGCATGAGAGGAAAGATCCCATGGAATTGCCATTGGGAATTTCTCATTCATGAGAAATCATTGAAGAAACAACTGGAGTTTCCCAAGGTCAACACGAGCACATTCTCTCCCCTGTACAGATCAGAAGGCAATGGGGCAAGCTCCACATCTCAACAAGAGGTCTCATTGGGTCAAAGGTCCAATAGCCATCCTAATGTTTCCATCCCGTGATGGAGATGCTCTTGCAAACGGGACCCAGACAGGCTCAGCTGCTGTTGAAAGCAGATGCTTGGTGCTGCAAACTAAAATTAGGTCTGAGACAAAGGATCTCTCAGCAAGGCCATATTTACTTCCTGGACTGCAGGAAGGGTACCCTCGCTAGCCATCTTGCCACAAGAGTACAACAAACAAAGGAAAACAGACAAAGTTAACCCTTACACACTTGGGGTTGTCCTTACTGCTGTGTCTGGTCTCCATTGGCTGGAGCCAGACCTCACAATTTAAATTAAAACCCAATTGGCTAATAACTTAAGACTTTTTAAAAACAGGTAAAAGCACTTGGGGTTGTCGTTACTGCTGTGTCTGATCTCTGTTGGCTGGAGCCAGACCTCACAATTTAAACTAAAATCCGATTGGCTAATAACCTAAGACTTTTTTAAACAGATAAAAGCAATGGTGATCTGGGACATGCCTGTGAGCACATCCAGCACAGATATCTTGGGTTAAGTACAAGGATATAGAATATACTAAATGCCTGTAAGCATATCATGTCTAACAGCTACATAGGATAGGGCTTAACAAAGAGTTAAGCTCACTTATTATTTATTCTTTAACAAGAAAGGAAACTTTGAAAAGGAACTTTTACTGCCCACAGCTACCATGACCAAAGCACATATATCCATCTCCATACTGAGAAGTCCTTGCCACGGAAACCAGAAATACAAAGTCCAGTGGTCAGGACGCCCATAAGCGTTGAGAGTGCTTGAATGAACTGTTCATTATGGCCTGCTCTGTTGGGTTGCACTCACCAGAAGCAACCCCTGAGGAGACTCATGTGCGAGTGATGCATGAAGGATGTGCTCCCAGAAGAAACCAGAAAAAGAGTGGGGAAGAGCAGGCAGGGAGGGGACAGAGCCTAGTGAGGGAAGGAGAGAGGCAGCTCTAGTGCCCAGAAGAAGCCCTCTGCAGAAGGGCACAGGTGCAAGCTTTTACAAGACAAGTGACGAGGATCTGGGGAGGGTGCACCCTATCTGTGATAGGGACCCCAGGAAACCTGGGTAGAGCACCAACAGCATCCACTGAAGCCTCTGAGACTGCTTTCCCTCCACCTCCCCTGAAGATGTACACTGCCCTTGGGCTGGATGTATTTATTTAGACACTCTGTGTCTCTAACATCTTATCAAAGTACCATAAGAGCAGCAGAGGGGGAATGCAATGCCCAGAAGACATAGAGTCCTAGTCCAAACAGGCCTGGAGCTGTATCTTTAAAACAAGTGAAACTACCCATTCTAATCTATGTTCTATGTGTAGGTATTTGCATATAAAAGCTCTCTTATAACGTACTTTGCCACCAGGTCAAACTGAAGCTCCCAAGAAGATACGCTATATTTGCTCTGGGGCTCCCTGACACAGCGTCATGCAGGACTGCTATTGCAGACTGAGAAACACTCAGATAGAACAGGTCAGACACCCTCCAATCCTGCCATCCTGAAGCAATGTGGTGCCCTGCTGGTGACCTTGATTATCTCTGCTCCAGCCCATCTCTTGCCCATGAGGGTGATACACTCTCTCATCAAAAGGAAGTCTCAGCAGTGGACAGTGACTCACACCTATAATCCCAGCACTTTGGGAGGCCGAGGTGGAGAATCACCAGGAGTTCAAGAACAGCCTGAGCAATATAGTGAGACTCTCATTTCTACAAATAAATAAAGTATTAGCCAGGCATGATGGTGCACACCTGTAGTCCCAGCTACTTGGGAGGCTGAGGCAGGAGGATCGCTTGAGCGCAGAAGTTTGAGGCTGCAGTGAGCTGTGATTGCACCACTGTACTCCAGCCTGAGTGACAGCAGGATCCTGTTTCAAAAAGAAAAAAAAAGAAAAACAGACAATCCTATTGCTCTCATTTTCTATTTCTTCAAAGGTCAACACCTCCCAGGAGCTCGCAAGTATCTACAGCACCTCTGTAGGTCACTGTGATATTCTGTGTTATTGAATTATTCTGTAAGTCAGTATTGTTATTCCACACTGATGATATTGCTTCTGTGGAGAGGCATTAAACTAGGAGGCTAGGCTGGGCACGGTGGCTCACATCTATAATCCCAGCACTTTGGGAGGCTGAGGCAGGCAGATCATGAGGTCAGGAGTTTGATGAGACCAGGCTGACCAACATGGTGAAACCCCGTCTCTACTAAAAATAGAAAAATTAGCCAGGCGTGGTGGTGCACACCTGTAATCCCAGCTACCCAGGATGCTGAGGCAGGAGAATTGCTTCAACCCAGGAGGTGGAGGTTGCAGTGAGCAGAGATCACACCACTGCACTCCAGCCTGGGCAACAGAGTGAGACTCTGTCTCAAGAAAAAAAAAAAATAGAAGGCTAGTTCCTGTTAATGTTTCTACTCTATAGCTGCCTGATTCTCAATAAAGTTGCCGCCTCCAAATGCTTTCTAAGCTTTTGTTTTGTTTTGTTTTGGTTGGTTGGTTTTTTTTGAGACAAAGTTTCACTCTTGTCACCCAAGCTGGAGTGCAATGGCGCGATCTCGGCTCACTGCAACCTCCACTTCCTGGGTTCAAGTGATTCTCCTGTCTCAGCCTCCAGAGTAGCTGAGATTACAGGCACCCACCAACATGCTTGGCTAATTTTTGTATTTTTAGTAGAGACAGGGTTTCACCATGTTGGCCAGGCTGGTCTCAAACTCCTGACCTCAGGTGATCCACCTGCCTCAGCCTCCCAAACTGCTGAGATTACAGGCGTGAGCCACCGTGACCAGCTATGTTTCTACTTTTTTGTAGAGACGGAGTTTGACTATGTTACCCAAATTGATCTTGAACCCCTGGACTCAAGCTATCCTCCTGCCTGGATTTCACAAAGTGCTGGGATTACAGGCATGAACCACTTCACTTGCCTCCTTTCTGAGCTTTATAGTCAAGATATCACTATCATCTCCCACACAGCCCTCCAGCACTCCCTTAGCATCCATTTGTCTTTCCATATCCGAACGTGTCTTTACACTACATTTCACAGTTCCACTTTCCTAGTAGATTCAGCACTAACGCCAGATGCTGTGGAAGGATTGTTTTTTGCCTCTCAAATACTGTAGAGGGAAAACAGATCTTCTAGATGCAGGAGTTCTCCTGACAGCTGAAGAAGTGATGGATGAGCTGGGGTCTCCATTCATCAGCACATCAAGGTAGGAGGCTGGCATCTGCCACTCACTCTTCTCACCTGAGTCGCTGCGACGTGTAAGATCACACTCCACTTCGGAAGCAGAAAACACTATAAGTCTTCTTGTCAAAGCTGGATGCACAGGTCCATTCATCCAAAGGTGGCATGAAAGGGTGTAGATGGGAAGGTGAATTGGGCTATTTGCTCAAGGTGAACTTGAACAGGAAACCAAAGAGGCTGTAGACAGGTGCACATGAAAATTAAAGTCTCATTCTTGCTTTTTGTGATGGAAAATAAAATCCAGGTAGGCACTGCAGGTGTGACATTTCATCTTCTTATTTCTTGTCACCTGCAGTTACCCTGGAATGTACCCTGAAGCACCATTTGCAGTACCTCCTACTTGGTTCCTACCTCCTCCTTGCCTATGTGAATGCCAACAGGTAGCTAAGAGTGCCTGGGACTCAGCAGGTCAGAGTTCTTATCCAAGCTCAGGTTCCAGCTCCCTGGTTCCTGGGAACATCACAGTCATTTGTGAATTCAGTGCAATCCCAATCAAATTTCCAGCTGGATTTATTTAAGCAACTGTATGATTTATTACAAAATTTATTTGTGGAGTAACAGGTCACAAAAATCTAAGTCAAATTTAAGAAAGAGGGGTAGGCCACGCACGGTGGCTCACACCTACAATCCCAGCACTTTGGAAGGCCAAAGTGGGCAGATCATTTGAGTCCAGGAGTTCAAGACCAGCCTGGGCAACATGGTAAAACCCTGTCTCTCCAAAATATACAAGAAATAGCCAGACATAGCAGCACACGCCTGTTGTTTCACCTACTCCAGAGGCTGAGGTAGGAGGACTGCTTGAGCTGGGGATGCAGAGGTTGCAGTGAGTCTAGATCATGATCACACACTTGTGATGGTTAATACTGAGTGTCAACTTGATTGGATTGGAGGATGCAAAGTGTGGATCCTGGGTGCATCTGTGAGGGTGTTGCCAGAGGAGATGAACATTCGAATCAGTGGGCTGAAAGGCAGACCCACCCTCAACCTGAGTGGGCACCATCTAATCAGCTGCCAATGCAACTAGAATATAAAGCAGGCAGAAAAATGTGCAAGGACTAGACGGGCCTCACCTCCCAGCCTCCATCTTTCTCCTGTACTGGGTGCTTCCTGCCCTCGGACATCGGGCTCCAAGTTCTTCGGTTTTGGGACTCAGACTGGCTCTCCTTGCTCCTCAGCCTGCAGACAGCCTATTGTGGGACCTTGTGATTGTGTGAGTTAACACTTAATAAACTCCCCTTTATATACAAATATAGCCTATTATATCCATCCCTCTAGAGAACCCTGACTAATACACACCACTGCACTCCAGCCTGGGTGACAGAGCAAGACCTAGACCTCAAAAAAAAAAGGTTAAAGAAGGGAACATTCCTTAGCAGACATTAAGGCCATCATAATTTTTTAAAACTCTATTGGTGCACTGGGAGTGGTGGTACACACCTGTAATCCCAGCACTTTGGGAGGCTGAGGTGGGCAGATCACTCAGGTCAGGAGTTCAAGACCAGCCTGGGCCAACATGGTGAAACCCACCTCTACTAAAAATACAAAAAATAGCTAGGCGTGGTGATGGGCACCTGTAATCCCAGCTACTTGGGAGGCTGAGACAGGAGAATCATTGGAACCCAGGAAGTGGAGGTTGCAGTGAGCCAAGATCATGCCATTGCACTCCAGCCTGGGTGAAAAAGTGAGACTCTGTCAAAAAAAAAATAAAATAAAATAAAAAATAAAAAATAAAAAAACCTCTATTGGTGCAAGATCAGAATAATAGACCAGTGAAGCAGAATAGAAACCCAGGGGTCATGTCTAGGACCATATTCTATCTTAATGCACCCTGCAGGGGGCATTAGGTCATTCCTGTGTTGCTGTAAAGGAATGCCTGAGACTGGGTAATTTATAAAGAAAAGAGGCTTAATTGGCTCATGGTTCTGCAGACTGTACAGGAAGCATGGTGCCAGCATCTGCTCAGCTACAGGGGAGGCCTCAGGGAGCTTTCAATCATGGTGGAAGGCAAAATGGGAGCAGGCATCTCACATGGCAAAAGCAGGAGCAAGAATGCAGCAAGATGCCACATGCTTTTAAACAACCAGATCTGGTGAGAACTCACTCACTATCATGAGGACAGCACCAAGCCCTGAGGAATCTGCCCCCATGATCCAAACACCTCCCACCAGGCCCCAATTCCAGTATTGGGGATTACACCTCAACATGAGATTTGGAGGGGACAATGTCCAAATTATCAACAGATCCAAGGGACCTTCCCACCAATCAATGTGAGGAGGGCTGGCTATTTAGTAAATGGCATTGGGAACCAGGCGTGGTGGCTCACTCCTGCAATCCCAGCACTCTGGGGGCCAAGGCAGATGGATTACTTTAGGCCAGGAGTTTGAGACCAGCCCAGCCAACATAGCGAAACCCTGTCACTACTAAAATTACAAAAAATTAGCCAGGTGTAGTGGCACATGCTTGTAATCCCAGCTACTCAGGAGGCTGAGGAACAAGACTCACTTGAACCTGGGAGCCAGAGGTTGCAGTGAGCCAAGACTGTGCCACTGCACTCAAGCCTGAGTGACATAGCAAGACCCAGTCTTAAAAAGAAAAAAAGGAGTGGCGATGGCATTGAGAAGACTGATTCTCCAATTGCATCCTGCCTGATGTTGCATTCAAAGATAGACTCCAAATCACTCAATGTCTATTGGGAAAGATAGTCAAAACCAAGACTGGAGGAAACTATCTTTATGAACTATGTTTGGGTAAGACCTTAAACTTTAGAAACATAACCCATAAGAGAAATAAATCGATGGATTTAACTATACCAAATTAAATGTTTCTGTTCAATGAAGAATACCATGATTTTTTTTTTTTTTTTTGAGATAAAGTCTCTCTCTGTCTCCAGGCTGGAGTGCAGTGGCTAAATCTCAGCTCACTGCAAACTCCACTTCCCAGGTTCAAGCGATTCTTCTGCCTCAGCCTCCTGAGTAGCTGGGACTACAGGTGCGCACCATCACACCCAGCTAATTTTTTGTATTTTTAGTAGAGATGGGGTCTCACCATGTTGACCAGGCTGGTCTTCAATTCTTGACATCAGGTGATCTGCCCGCCTGGGCCTCCCAAAATACTGGAATTACAGGCATGAGCCACCATGCCTGACCTACCACACACAATATTAACTGACAGGTGACAGAATGGGAGTAGTTATATTTGCATAAAACAGACAAGGGATGGGGACCTCGGATATTCAAGAAACTCCCAGAAATCAATAAAACAAAAAGAGGAGAGGCACGGTGGGTAGCCAAGGCAACAGAACAGAGCCCACTCCAAGACTGACCCTGGGATGGGCATGGTGGTTCAGGCCTGTAATCCCAGCACTTAGGGAGGCCCAGGCAAGAGGATCACTTGAGGCCAGGAGGTCGAGACCAGCCTGGACAGCAGAGCAAGACCCCATCTCTACAAAAAGAGATTAATAATAAATTTAAAAAGCAAAATGAAAAGAACCTCACATAGAAAAATGAGCAAAACACATGAACAGATGAAAGACAGAAGAAGAAACCCACAGGGTAACAAGCATATAAAGAGAGAGGCCCAAATTCATCCATAAGCAGATAAATTAACATTAATCAGTAAAATTATGTCATTCTAGACCTACAAGACTGGCAAAAATTGGCACATTTAATGATGCCAAGTGTGGGCAGAAGGAGGTCCTCAGGCACCACAGGTGACAGTATGGACTTGTGCAGCTGTTCTGAAGAATAGCACGGCACTGCTTAACTAAGGAAAAGTGCTGATATGGTTTAGATTCCTGTCTCCACCCAAATCTCAGGTCAAATTCGAATCTCTAATGTTGGAGGAGGGGCCCGGTGGGAGATGACTGGATCATGGGGCAGATTTCCCCCTTGCTGTTCTCGAGAGAGTGAATGAGTCCTCAGGAGACCTGGTTGTTTATAAGTGTGTGGCACCTCCCGTTCTCTGTCTTCCTCCGGCTCCGGCCATGTAAGACGTGCCTGTTTCCCCTTCCCCTTCCACCATAATTGTAAGTTTCCTGAGGCCTCCCCAGCCATGCTTTCTGTACAGCCTGTGGAACTGTTATGTATACAGAAACATTTTTTCTGTGTAAATTACCCAGTCTCAGATAGTCCTTTATAGCCATGTGAGAGTGCACGAATATAGGCACCCTATGGCCTTGCAACTTCACTCCTGGATCTGTTTTGCAAGGAATTCACTCACAGATCCAGCAGGCCCACATTCAAGATCTTTTGTGGCAGTGTTTTTTGGTGGTGGGGACTTAGGCACAGTCCATGAATCCATCCCTGTGGGGTGGACAGGTAAGATGCTAGGGTGCTCACCATGGAATACCACACAGCAGTTAGAGGCCACTGAAGCTATGTACACATAGCAGCGGAGATGCATCTTGAAAGCATAGTCTATAAGACTGAAGCTATTTTGGCATAGACAAAGTTATATCTTTTATTTATTATTTATTATTTGAGATATATTTCTGGCATAACCAAAATAAGCAATTAGGCTGGGCATGGTGGCTCACACCTGTAATCCCAGCACTTTGGGAGGCTAAGGTGGGCAGATCACGAGGTCAGGAGCTCGAGACCAAAATAAGCAATTAATAATAATGAATAATAAATAGATATTTATTAAGTATTAATATTACTACATTATTATTAATGTCACAAATAATCATGATATTTATTATTATTTATTTATTTTGTTTATTATTCCTTATTATTTATTTCTTTTTTTGGAGATGGAGTCTCACTCTGTCACCCAGGCTGAAGTGCAGTGGTGGGATCTCAGCTCACTGCAACCTCCACTTCCCAAGTTCAAGTGATTCTCCTGCCTCAGCCTCCTGAGTATTTGGGATTACAGGCATGCACCACCACACCCAGCTAATTTTTGTATTTTGACTATGTCAAACAAAGAAACAGAAAAAGAATGATAGCATAATATTTATATGCAATAAAAATATGTGTGTTCAAAATAATACATATAAACCAAAAGTTACAAATTAAATATATTACAATGATTGCCTTTGGTGGGGGGAACCAAATGTAGGGACAAAAGAGAATACATTTTAAAATAAAACAAGAGAAGGGCCTGGTACAGACCAGATTATTAAGATAACCATGCCACAAACTGAAGGGCATGATTATCTTAATCTTCCACACCTCAGACCCAGAAGTGGGGACACAATGTCTATGGATTCAGGGATGGCTTGATCCAGGCTCCCAAATAATGTTCTCAAGTATCACACAGGCTTTCTTCATGTGGTGGCTCTCAGTGGCCTTGGGCTTATAACCCACAGACTAAGCAGTCCCAGCAAATAAAGGACATCGCTTTACCAATAGTGTCGGCAGAAGTCTCAAAGCTGACACTCATTAAATCAATCCAGGTTACTTCCATATCACTGAACCAATCAATTATTATGGCAAGGGAAATTGAATCAGCTAATTGGCCAAGCTGGGGCCAATTTCTGCCCCTGGAGATGAGGGTCAGGACCGAATCCACCTAATCCCGGGATCTGAAAATGGAGGAAGTGTATTTCCACAAACAAAAAATACATACAATATTTTTAAAAAATAGGCTGGCTACAATGACTCATGCTTGTAATTCCAGCACTTTGGGAGGCTGAGACAGGAGGATCACTTGAGCCCAGGAGTTTGAACCAGCCAGGGCAACACAATGAGACCCTATCTCTATAAAAAATACAAAAATTTGCCAAAAATGGTGGCACATGACTGTCGTCCCAGCTACTTGGGAGGCTCAGGCAGAAGGATCGCTTGAGCCCAGGAATTTGAGGCTGCAGTGAGCTATGATGGCACCACTGCACTCCAGCCTGGACAACAGAGTAAGACCCCGTCTCTAAATTTAAATATATGTATATGTATAAATAGGCAGGACGCGGTGACTCGCACTTGTAATCCCAACACTTTGGGAGGCTGAGGCGGGTGGATCACCTGAGGTCAGGAGTTCAAGACAAGCCTGGACAATATGGTGAAACCCTGTCTCTACTAAAAATATAAAAATTAGCCAGGCATGATGATGGGTGCCTGTAATCCCAGCTACGCAGGAGGCTGAGTCAGGAGAATCGCCTGAACTAAGGAGGTGGAGGTTGCAGTGAGCCAAGATCAAGCCATTGCACTCCAGCCTGGGCGACAGAGCAAGAATCCACCTCAGAAAAAACAAAACCACAAATATATATATATATAATATATGTATATATTTTATAATATATCATAATATATTACAAATAAATATATATCATAATATATATATTACAAATAAATAGAAACTCAACTCCCAAGGAAACAGGAGTCCAACTCAGATCTGTCTCCCTGTGCTAGCCTTCAATCATTTTATTAGAATAGGTTCGGGGGATGGATTCTGGGATTAGCAGTGCTTGGCGGAAGGAAACGGGCAGCCTGGAAAGCCCCTGGGCATGTGCAGCTATCTCTTCATGTTTCCACATGGGTTACATGTGCAAATTCAAGGGGCGTGAGTATAAAACATGCAGTGCAAAATTCAGGCTGTGATGGCAGCAAGCTTGTTCCGCACAAATTCCGGTCAGCCATCTTGGTTCTAACGAATGCCAGCCATTTCTTTAATCCCATAAGCAGAGGGGGCTTCAGTGTTTCAGAAAGTTGTTCTTTTCTCATCTGCCATCCTGCAGACTCAGAATTTGTTATTGTTTAAAAAAAAAAAACTGTGGGGCATGATTTCACCTACATCTCACCTTCTTCTCAACCCCACTAGATTGAATAAACATCTAAAGTATATCTTAAAGATGTCCAGTAGATTTGGTCATCTCTGGCCTTGATCAGAGAATTTCCAGTGGGATGATGGGGACAGAAGACGGATTACAGTAGATTGAGGAGGGGACAAGATGGTGAGTACAGACAGAGAGCTTTGGCCGGCTGACAGAATGGTCTAGATCTTCATTGTCAGGAGGTTCTGTGACTGTACAACCTTTTCAAAATTCATAAAACTGCACACTGAAAGGAGTGAATTTCACGAGATATAAATTATACCTCAATAAAACTGACGTATATAAAAATACAAAAATTTGGCCGGGTGCAGTGGCTCATGCCTGTAATCCCAGCACTTTGGGAGGCCGAGGTGGGAAGATCACGAGGCCAGGAGCTCAAGACCAGCCTGACCAACATGATGAAACCCTGTCTCTACTAAAAATACAAAAATTAGCCAGACACGGTTGTGCGTGGCTGTCATCCCAGCTACTCAGGAAGCTGTGGCAGGAGAATTGCTTGCCCCGGGAGACAGAGGTTGCAGTAAGCCGAGATCGTGCCATTGCACTCCAGCCTGGGAGACAGACTGAGACTCCGTCTCAAAAAACAAATTATAGATATATATATATATATATACATACACACACACAAATTTAAAATAAATTATTCTTATTCAACAATGGCCACTTTCCTTTCCAAGCAACTCTTTTTCATTCTACATGTGACATTTCAGATGCCACTAATATAAAAGATGACAAGCATAAATATTTCTTTCCTGCTGTATTTTCCACTTTCTCTGTTCACCAATTCTCTTCTTTTTTTCTTTTCTTTTTTTTTTTTAAGATGGAGTCTCACTCTGTCACCTAGGCTAGAGTGCAGTGGACCAATCTCAGCTCACTGCAACCTCTGCTTCCTGGGTTCAAGCAATTTTCCTGCCTCAGCCTCCTGAATAGCTGGGACTACAGGTGCACGCCACCACACCAAGCTAATTTTTGCATTGTTATAGAAACAGGGTTTCTGTATGTTGGCCAGGCTGGTCTCGAATTCCTGACCTCAGGTGATCCATTCACCTCAGCCTCCCAAAGTGCTGGGATTACAAGCATGAGCTACTGTACCCAACCCAATTTTCTTCTCATCTTCCCCCCAGCATAGCTTTGCCTCTCATCCCTGAATAGTCTTGGTTCTATAATTAGTCTGCTCTGACAATTATTTTATCGCAAATATTCACTACCATGACTGTTCCATAAAGCCTTTATTCTCAATTCCCCAATCACCATTTTTACAATTGTATAGGCCTCTATTTTGGTAGTGCCTTTTTTCTGATGAACAAAAAGTACTTTGCAGGCATTTTATATCCCTGTCAGGTAGTTAGGAAAGGAAAAGCGATTTTGCAGATGGAAAAAAAATATATAGACACAATGTGTTGGCAGTTTGAGTGGAAAATGACCAAAAATGAAAATGTCATGAACATGCAGTGTTTACCTGGACAGAATGATGAGATTTCTCTAAATCAGAGGCTGACTTTGCTAAATCCCCTGAGTATGATGTATAAGCCTGCAGCACACCCTGCCCAGGGGCAGGTCCCAAGCCGACACCAACCCCTCTGGGTCGTCCTCTAGCAGCAGGTGTTTCTCCAGCCACCACCCCAGATAGCTCACTGAGTCCCAGCCAGAAAATGGGGCACATTCCCTCAATAAACACTGGGTTTCTGGGTTGTTGGGCTTTCCCAGACTTTTCTCCTTTATGGCAACACCCTTCTACAGAATCTGCCCACTGTGGCCCAGCACCCAGTCAGCTCCAGACAGCAGCAACCCTTATAACAAGGTGGGCACATCAGGCACAGAGCCTAAGCTCAATTGTTAAGATGTGCAGAGGGGTTTGCAGCAGACCTGACCAAATGCAACTAGCCGTGTTGAGTAACGGACATGCTGACCACACCGCAAGCATGCATCACACTTGCCAGTTCGTTATGAAGTGAAAAAGCTCACTTTGGGAGTTCCTGAATAAGCTGGGATTTGAACCAGGAGCCATGCCTCTTCTGTGGGCTTTCCTTTCTATAAATCGATCACACAGGCCCTTGGTGAAATTGGCAGAGGATTCCCCCAAATCCCTTGTCTCACTGGCCACTACCCCTCTCCTATCTCACAGCAGCTCATGTTTCCCAAAAGCAGCCACAGCCATATCTCCCATTCCACCCGCTGTTCTTAAAGCCACAGGGGCTGCATCTTCTCCCCTTGAAACTGGGCTGGCCTCTGTGACCACCTTGACCAGTAGAGTGAGGCAGAAGTGACGTTGTGTGACTTCTGAGGCTAGGTCAAAACCCATAAATGCTACGGATATGATGTGTGATATGGCTCGGCTCTGTGTCCCCACTCAAATCTGATGTTGAATTGTAATCATCTGTGTTGGAGATGGAGCCTGATGGGAGGCGATTGGATCACAATGGCAGTTTCTCATGGTTTAGCACCATCCCCCTAGTGCTGTCTAGTGATAGAATTGTTTAAAAGTGTGTGGCGCCTCATGCTTCACTCTCTTCCACTTGCTCCTGGCATGCAAGATGTGCCTGCTTCCCCTTCACCTTTCCGCCATGATTGTAAGTTTCCTGAGGACTCCCCAGAAGCAGAAGCCTGTGCACCTCACAGAACTGTGAGCCAAAGAAAACCTCTATTCTAGCCAGCTGCAGTGGCTCACACTGTAATCCCAGCACTTCGAGAGGCCGAGGCGAGCAGATCACTTGAGGCCAGGAGTTCGAGACCAGCCTGGCCAACATGGTGAAACCCTGTCTCTACTAAAAATAGAAAAAAATTAGCTGGGCATTGTGGTAGGGGCCTGTGATCCCAGCTACTTGGGAGGCTGAGACAGGTGAATCACTTGAAGCCGGGAGGCAGAGGTTGCAGTGAGCCAAGATCGTGCCACTGCACTCCAGCCTGGGTGACAGAGTGAGACTCTGTCTCAAAAAAAAATTAAGTAAGTAAATAAATAACCTCTTTTCTTATAAATTGCCCAGTTTCGGGTATTTATTTATAGCAGTGTGAGAACAGACTAATACATACACCCTCATGTACACACACATATGTCCAGCAGATGATCACTTTCATACTAGCTCTGTGGTCTGACTACACTGGTCCACTTCATCACCATCCCTGTGGTCCACTGTGTCTTGCCTGGGTGCCCACAGCAGCCTCTTCCCTGGCCTCCCTGACTCCAGTCCAGCCTCCCCACGGCAACCAAAACAACTCTCCTCAAAATGAGACGTGGCCGGGCACAATGGCTCATGCCTGTAATCCCAGCACTTTGAGAGGCCGAAGCAGGCAGATCACCTGAGGTCAGGAGTTTGAGACCAGCCTGACCGACATGGTGAATCCCCATCTCTACTAAAGGTATGAAAGCATTAGCCAGCCTTGATGGCAGCCACCTGTAATTGCAGCTATTAAGGAGGCTGAGGCACAAGAATTGTTTGAACCCAGGAGGCAGAGTTTGCAGTGAACTGAGATTTTGCCACTGCACTCCAGCCTGGGTGACAGAGAAAGACTATCTCCAAAAAGAAAATCAATGAGGTAGAGTACAGGTTGACCACATCGCTCTGCTGAAAACTCCCTCTAGAGTGGTCGTGAGTTGGCAGAGGCTGGACCAAAGGCACAGTGAGGAAAGCCACAATTTCATGGACATAAATAGATTTTATCGACATACAACAGACCGACTGTGCACATTGTAAGGCACTTTGTATTTTTCACTTACTGCATCTTGAAGATTGTTCCAAATTAGTACATATATCCTACCTCCTTTTTGTTGGAGATGCAATACTCCACTATGTGACTGCAAATCACTTTCTTTTTACCTTTTTGTTTTTTACTTTTTTTCCAAGGTCCAGCTTTGACTTTATGTGAATGCAGGTCCCTAAGAACTTTTTCAAGCAATGTCATCAAAGCATAATTACATACAACAAGTGTGCCAATTTTGAGTGAACAGTTTAATGAGTTTTGAAAATGTATACACCCATATGATACTCTTATTGTTACTGTAACATCCAGTGCCCAGCCCAGCCCTGCTGCAGAGTAGGCATGAAGTTAAATGTCTATTGAATGGATAAATGAATTGAGGGAGAAAGGAGTGAATAATGGGCAGCTTCAGAGGCTTGTGTGTGAGTTACATGTGTGGATCGAGCTGCTGAATTTTACTTGCTCTGGTGTGTCAAATCCCTGAGCTACACCTCAAGGTGGTGTCTAGGAGCTAACAGCTTAACCCTCTGCCCAATTACAACAGAAAAACCACTGATAGAGGGTAATATGGGCTGGGTGCAGTGGTTCACACCTGTAATCCCAGTGCTTTGGGAGGCTGAGGTGGGCAGATCACTGGAGCCCAGGAGTCTTAGATCAGCCTGGGCAACATGGTAAGACTCAGCCTCTACCAAAAAAAAAAAAAATACAAAAATTAGCCAGGTGTTGCGGTGTGCACCTGTACTCCCCAGCTACTCGGGAGGCTGAGGTGGGAGGATTGCTTGAACCTGGGAGGTAGAGGTTGCAGTAAGCCATGATGGTGCGGCTGCACTCCAGTCTGGGCAACACAGCAGGACCCTATAAAAAAAAATAGGGGTTAATACGGCTGATCATTGTATTATTCTTATAACTTTTCTGCAGAGAATTAATTTTTCCCGAAACAAAAAAAACTTTAGGGGGAAATTTGAGTGGCTGTTTGTAGGATCTGCCTGCTTTTAGGAGGATGTGCAGCCCTAAGGCCAGCACTTTCAGATCCTGACCCAAGCCCTTTCTGATTTTCAACAGCACCTTTTGCCATGAGCACCTTAGTTGCTCAGTCCACAATAGCACCACACCTGTCATCAGATAGGCACTGATTAATATTTGTTCAGTGAACAGACAAATGAGTCATGAGTAAATGAATGAATGAGTAAATAAATCAGGAGGACTGAGGGGTTTGGGTCATAACCCCAAAAGGCACAATCCTAAATGCTGTAATTCCCAAAGTTGAAATCAAAAAAGAATAACATCCCTACAGTCTAAAATCCCAAAAATCACAACACCAAAAGATCAAAACCTCAAAAATATAATTCTGGAAGAGACCATCTTTAAAAAAAGTCTTTAAAATACATTTGTTTAACCAGGTGCAGTGGCTCACACGTGTAAGCCCAGTTCTTTGGGAGACCAAGGTGGGAGCATCGCTTGGGGCCAGAAGCTTGAGACCACTTTGGACAACGTAGTGAGACCCCATCTCTACAAAAACATGGACCGCGCATGGTGGCTCACACCTGTAATCCCAACACTTTGGGAGACCGAAGCAGGAAGATCATGAGATCAGGAGTTCGAGACCAGCCTGGCCAATATGGTGAAATCCCATCTCTACAAAAAATACAAAAATTAGCCAGGTGTGGTGGCAAGGGCCTGCAGTCCCAGCTACTCAGGAGGCTGAGGCAGGAGAATTGCTTGAACCCAGGAGGCGGAGGTGGCAGTGAGCCGAGATCATGCTTCTGACTCCAGCCTGGGCGACAGAGCAAGACTCCATCCAAAAAAAAAAAGAAAGAAAGAAAGAAAAAAAGAAATACAAAAGTTAGCCAGGCATGGTGGTGCTCACGTGTAGTCCCAGAGTCCAGGAGGTCAATGCTGCAGTGAGCTATGATTGCGTCACTGCACTCCAGCCTGGGTGAAAAACCATAACCTATATTGAAAAGAAAAAAATAAATTTGTTTATATTTTTAAAGAGGATTTATTTGAGAAACACACAAAAACACCATAGGCACTTCATCGGCCACTCTACACAATAAAATAGACAATAATAACATGCATATTTTTGCAAGCATAAACACTCAGTTATAGTAATGACAGTCACATGGGTCAACAGTTATGAACAGACAAACTGTATTCATAAAGAAATAGGTCAAAAAGCAAAATGTATGAATGCATATCACTCTGGTTTGTAATTGTGTGCACCCAGCACCCGTGGTCATCTGAAGCACTGTGACAGACAACCTAAGTCTTTTGATAAGATCCATTAAAAACCATAATGGGGGCCAGGCATGGTGGCTCATGCCTGTAATCCCAGCACTTTGAGGGGGCCGAGGTAGGTGGATCACAAGGTCAGGAGTTCAAGACTGGCCAACATGGTGAAAACCCGTCTCTACTAAAAATACAAAAATTAGTTGGGTATAGTGGCACACACCTGTAATCTCAGCTACTTGGGAGACCAAGGCAGGAGAATCACTTGAAACAGGACCCACGAGGTGGAGGTTGCAATGAGCTGAGATCGTGCCACTGCACTCCAGCCTGGGCGACAGAGCAAGACTTAACCTCAAAAAAAAAAAAGAAAACCACAATGGGTCAGCCCTACATATACGGTGGCCCGAAGAGTCACAGCCTCCAGAAGTTTCTTTCACAAATTCAGGTGTACTAAAAGAACATCTCTTCATTTATCGAGGAAGGCTTGACGTTTTGATGTACACACACAATGCTTACCCAGGAAGTCACTGTGAGCATGCACTTTCCTGGAGTTAACTTCCCCCAGAAACTGCAGAAAATGAATTAGAGCTCTCTAAAAGTATTTACACGATTTATACCTCTAGTATTGGAAATGACGCCAAGGCGAAATACATAGCACAGCGATTTGGTGGCACTGTGTGGAGGGGCAGAAGTCGTACATGATGGAATAATTTGGCAGAGGAGATTTCTTGTATTTTCTTTTTCACCTGCATTTCCATTTCTTCTGCAATCTTCAAAACACTTGCTCTGGGCTGCTAATTTTGCAGGTGCTGACCATTTCAAAGTCAGGTTATTGCTTGGCCCTTGCAATCAAGTGATTTTCTGCTTTTGAAGCATAGATAATAATTAGCCTTTAAACTTTTATCTTTCACCATTAAGTAGCCTCAGACATATAATATGGCCTTTTTTTCAAGGGGATAGTTTCACAGATCTCTTCCTCTGTGCCATAAAGAATACAGTAAGAAGGAATGATATTTGGCTTCCCCAATACCAAATCTGTATTAATCAGGGTTCTGCAGTATGGGGAGTAGAAAAGTTCCTCTTCCAAGTTTCCTTTCTTGTTAAAGAATAATAATAAATGTTAGAAATAATAGTCCTTTTAAAGACTTTCTTCAAAGCCTTCTTGCTTTTTGCTAGTAGCTCTTTGTTAAGCCCTATCCTATGTAGCTGTTAGACATGCTCACAGGCACGTAGTACATTCTATGTCCTTGTGCTTTAATCAGATACCTATGCTGGACGTGCTCACAGGTACATCC
Organism: Cheracebus regulus; assembly: GCA_963574635.1. Classification (NCBI taxonomy): domain Eukaryota; kingdom Metazoa; phylum Chordata; class Mammalia; order Primates; family Pitheciidae; genus Cheracebus; species Cheracebus regulus. The sequence continues at coordinate 30,592 of CAUYQU010102406.1, read as the reverse complement.
CAGCTCACAGGCTATGCCCCTTCCTTATTTGGACTTCCTTTTTGTTCTCCATTGCTTTTACCTGTTTACTAAAGTTTTAAATTATTAGCCAATTAAGTTCAGTTTTAGATTGTGAGGCTGGGCTCCAGCCAATGGAGATCAGACACAGCAGTAAGGATGACCTCCAATGCAGAAGGGATAAATATGTCTGCTTTTCCTGTATTCATTGTACTCTCATAGCAGGATGGCTAACAGGAGCACCCTTTCTGCAGAAAGTAAAGATTGACTTGCTGAGAGATTCTTTGTCTCAGAGCTAATTTTTCTTTGCGCACCAAGCATCTGTTTCCAACATCCAGGGAGACAGAACCAACAGAATATGGATATGGATAGATGAGAGGGAATTTATTAGCAGGGTTGGCTTACATGATTATAGGGGCTCAGAAGTCTTATGATAGACCATCTGCAAGCTGGAGACCCTGGGGTGATGGTAGCTTCATGGTTCAGTTTGAGTCTGAAGGCCTCAGAACCAGGGGAGTTGATGATGTAACTCTCAGTACAAAGCTAAATGCTTCAGGACCTGGGGAGCCACTGGTGTAAGTCCTGGAGCCCAGACCAGTGAGGCTGGAGCAGATCTGATGCCCAAGGTAGCAGCAGAAAAGTCTGTCCCAGCTCTCTGTCAAAGTCAGTTTGACTCCTGAATTTGTTCTCTCTGGGCTCCCGGCTGGTTGGATGGTGCCCACCAACACAGAGGGCACATTTTCCCCACACAGTGCACTCAGGCCCACACACTCACCTCCTCTGGAAACACCTCAAAAAATACACAATGCTTTTTTTTTTTTTCTGAGATAGAGTCTTGCTCTGTCACCCAGGCTAGAGTGCAGTGGCACGATCTTGGCTCACTGCAACCTCCACCTCCCAGATTCAAGTGATTATCCTGCCTCTGCCTCCTGAATAGCTAGGATTACAGGTGCCTTCCACCATGCCCAGCTAATTTTTTTTTTTTTTTTTTTGTATTTTTAGTAGAAATGGGTTTTCACCATGTTGGTCTCAAACTTCTGACCTCATGATCCACCCACCTTGGTGTCCCAAAGTGCTGAGATTACAGGTATGAGCCACCGTGCCTGGCCAAAATAATGCTTTTTATAATAATAATAATCTTGGTTCGGTTTCTAGGTATTCCTTAATCCAGCCAAGTAGGCCCACAAAATTAAGTCCATAAATCTATTCCTGTTCGACTTGGCACTTATGGGAATCTGCTTAAATCATACTTAATTTTCGAATAAAGACAGTAACAAGATCATAGGTCCATCTGACATGATGCAACTATCATGCTACAATCAAAAATGTACAGAGTCCTTCCCCAGAATTAGGTTTTCAGGTCTTCACAATTGGAAATTGTTAGCTTTTGGGATTGTGATTTGGGGGAGTTTAGATATCAGGCAGATCACCTGAAGTCAGGAGTTTGAGACCAACTAGCCTGACCAACATGGTGAAACCCTGTCTCTACTAAAAATAAAAAATTAACTGGGCATGGTGGCATGCTCCTGTAATCCCAGCTTCTTGGGAGGCTGAGGCAGGAGACTCGCTTGAACCAGGGAAGCAGAGGTTGCAGTGAGCTGAGACTGTGTCACTGCACTCCAGCCTGAGCAACAGAGTGAGACTCCATCTCAAAAAAATAAAATAAAAAGAAAATCCAGTGTTACTCTTTAATCCTTACATATAGCCTGGGTCAGTCATAGTGACCAAGTCATTTCCACTTGCTTGTTAGTTAGTTTGTTTGTTTAATGCATGCCAGCCCTTTCCTTTAAAAGATCATCTATTAAATCATATCCCAACACGGTCAAGCTTCAAGCCAACAGGGAGCTTGGGAAATGGACCATGTTGAGTCGTTGTGTTTCTAGTTGACAGGAAGTGGAACTGAAGCCATTCTGCTCTGACCCTGGATGTTGTAAAGTTTTCTACTCTCCAGACTTAGCGAGTGTCAGCTAATAAACATAGCTGAATCCCACTTTGATGATGAATTCCGCTCAAAGTGAAGACACTTTGAGCACCTGGAGGCCACCATTTCCGTATTAAGCAGGATTTCTTTGGTTTTAAGTTACAACCAAACCAGAGAGGATTTTTATAATATGAGTACAAAAGTGATGAGTGTAGGTTCAAGAATGGACTGAAACCAGGAACCAGAGCAGGGGAACCAGGCACTCTGCCACCATTGCTGCCTGGCCGTGTAGGAGAAGACGACCTCTCCCAGCAGGACACAGGGTTTCTCTTTACTGAGGCCCACAAGGCCTCTGCTCAACTCCAACCCACCTGGAGTCTCTTAGTGCCAATGCTGCATTCCTCAGAAAAGGTCTCTGGTTGGACCAGCTGTGATCAGAAGCCACCTCCAGAGCAAAGGACCATACCAGCAGTACGTGCAGAACAAACGGCAGCTCCCAAGGATACCACAGATAAAATTTGGGCCATGGGGCCAGGCCTGGTGGCTCATGCCTGTAATCCCAGCATTTTGGGAAGCCAAAGTGGAAGGATCACTTAAACCCAGGAGTTCAAGACCAGCCTGGGCAACATGGTGAAACTCTATCTCTACTTTAAAAATATGAAAAAAAAAAAAAAAAAAAAGCCAGGTGTGGTGGTGTGTACCTGTAGTCCTAGCTATTTGGAAGGCTGAGGTGAGCGAATCACCTGAGCCCAGGAGGATGAGGCTTCAGTGAGCTGTGATTGTACCACTGCACTCCAGCCTGGGCAAAGGGAGCAAGACCCTGTCTCAAAAAAAAAAAAGAAAGAATGTGGGCACAGGCTAGAAAGAAGGGAAAATCTCCAAAAATGGAAGCCTGAGTAGATAAAATTATAGACATCCGTTGCATTTTATTTATTTTATTTTATTTTATTTTTTGAGATGGAGTCTCGCTCTGTCACCCAGGCTGGAATGCAGTGATGTTACCATTGCTGACTGCAACCTCTGCCTCCCAGGTTCAAGCTCCCGCCTCCACCTCAGCCTCCTAAGTAGCTGGGATTACAGGCGCATGTCACCACGCCTGGCTAATTTTTCTATTTTTAGTAGAGATGGGGTTTCACCATGTTGGCCGGTCTGGTCTGGAACTCCTGACCTCAAGTGATCCACCCACCTCAGGCTCTCAAAGTGCTGGAATTACAGGTGTGAGCCACTGCGCCTGGTCAACATATGCTACATTTTAAAAACTTAGGTTTGACATACAACCCCAGACCTGAAGGCAGCCTGGAGACATGATTATCACTAAAGCCTTGATGTTGCCTATTTTCTTGTCATCACCACTGTCTGTTTAGTTAGCGATTGTAGTGGGCCGTCTTAATCTGAGTTAGCCCATCAGCAGCACTGAGATGCTGATTGATGTGCAAGGAGTTTATCTGGGAGTTAATCCCAGGACCCAGTAGGAGAGAGGAGGGGTGACACAGGGACAAGAAGGACAAGAAAAGAAACAGCACGTTAACATAGTAACTTGTCTGCAAAGACGGCACCCAAAGAATCACATGTCCTGGTATTCATGCTGTGTTTTGTTCTCCCACTCTAATCTAAGATGCCTATGTTGCTAGCTTTTATTTTTTCTTAATTGAGGTAGCGTCTTGCTCTGTCACCCAGGCTGGAGTGCAGTGGTGTGGTGTCAGCTCACTGCAACCTCTGCCACCCAGGTTCAAGCAATTCTTGTGCCTGAGCCTCCCGAGTAGCTGGGACTACCAGTGCACCACCACACACAGCTAATTTTTTTGTATTTTTAGTAGAGATGGGGTTTCACCACGTTGGCCAGGCTGGTCTCAAACTCCTGACCTCAGGTGATCTGCCCACCTCAGCCTCCCAAAGGGCTGGAATTACAAGCGTGAGCCATTGCGCCTGGCCTCTCTGTGGCTAACTTTAACCACTAGGATGCAGCCAAAGGGATGTTCTGCCAGCCGTAGCCACAGCATTCAGAAGGTCTAGAAGATTCTCCCTTTGCACTCAGGGAAGGCAGCTGCCGTACAAGAAGTCCAGCCACTTTGCAGGAGAGACCTCAAGGAAAATTCATATGCAGAGAACAAATCTCTGAGGCCAAAGAGAAAGGCTCAGCTGTCCCGCCACCCTCCAAACCACCACCAAAAAACAGCTGAGTTCAAACTTTTAATGACCAGACATCTTATACATTCTGGTACCATACTGACCACACACACGTAAGAGACCCCAAGCAAGACCAGCAACCAGGTTGCTGACCAGGTTACCCAGTCAACCTGCATAATCAAGAGAAATAAGAAAGTGCTGTCATTTTAAGTCATTAAGATTTTGACATGGTTTGTTATCCAGGAATAGGTAACTGCAATGGTTGATAAGCAGGTCACCACTGTGGGTGCCAGAACCTCTGGAGAAAGGAACAGAACCTGAGTCCGGAGAGCAGAAAGGATCTATCTGTACTACCTGGAGTCATCTCACCCCAGGAGGAGGAGGCTGAGTACTTATCCTCCAATTACCACTGTTACATTGCCTGAGGCTGCTGGGGGTGGGGGATGCGTGCATGTCAAACCCTCAAGATTTCTAGCTGGCTGGGCGTGGTGGCTCACACCTGTAAACCTAGCGCTTTAAGAGGCCAAGGTGGGTGGATTGTGTGAGCCCAGCAACTCAAGACCAGCCTGGACAACATGGTGAAACCTCATCACTACCAAAAACACAAAAACCAGCCCTCAGGCCAGGCGCAGTGGCTCACTCCTGTAATGCCAGCACATTCGAGGCGGACAGATCACTTAAGCTCAGGAGTTCGAGACCAGCATAACCAATATGGCAAAACTCTGTCTCTATTATACAAAAATTAGGGCCAGGCACAGTGGCTCATGCCTGTAATCCCAGGACTTTGGAAGGCCGAGGCAGGCAGATCACCTGAGGTCAGGAGATCAAGACCATCTTGGCCAACATGGTGAAACCCCGTCTCTACTAAAAATACAAAACAATTAGCTGGATGTGGTGGCACGCACCTGTAGTCCCAGCTACTAGGGAGGCTGAGGCAGGAGAATTGCTTGAACCCAGGGGGCGGAGGTTGCAGTGAGCCAAGATCACACCACTGCACTCCAGCCTGGGCAACAGTGCAACACTTTGTCTCAGGAAAAAAAAAGAAAAAAAAGACATCTGCACCCATATGTTTACCACGCACAGTTTACACTAGCAAAGTCATGGAATCGGTAGGTTCATGTACAAAGAACCTATCCCAGAGTATGTTCAATGTTGATGTGGATGTGGAGAAAAGAAAACGCTTACACACTGTTGGTGGGACTGGAAATTACTCCAACCTCTGAGGAAAACAGGATGGAGACTCCTCAGAAAACCAAAGCTAAAACTGCGTTTCCATCCAGCAACCCCACTGAAGAAAAAAAAAAAAGAATTAAATCATGACTTTTGCAGCAACATGGCTGGAACTGCAGGCCATTCTCTTAAGCAAATTGATGCAGAAACAGAAAAACAAACACGGCATGTTCTCACTTGTACGTGGGAGTTAAATATTGGGGACATGCGGACATAAAGATGGAAACCATCAACACGGGGACTCAGAAAGCCGGGATGAGGGGAGGGCGCAAGGACTGGAAAATTGTCTACTGGGCACCGTGTTCACGGGGCTGACAAGATCAACAGAAACCCAGTCGTCGCCATCATGTGGTATCCTCACACATAAACTCCCAGAATCTAAAATTTTTTTAAAGAAACAACTCGGAAGCAAAATCAAATATGGCATGTTCTTATTTATGAGTGGAAGCTAAACCACATGTACACATGGACAGAGTGTGGAGTGATAGACAATGGAGACTCTGAAGGGTGGGGGCAGGGGGAGAAGGGGATAAGGAATTACTTAATGGGTACAATGTATACTATTCAAGTGATGGTTTCACTAAAAGCCCAAACTTCACCACTGTGCAATCCATCTACGTAACAAAACAAAACAAAACGTATCCTTGTAGCAAAACTGCACTGTATCCTTTAAATTAATGCAAATAAAACTACCAGAAACAAAACATATCCCTGTAACAAAACTGCAATGCAGGGCGGGGTGGCTGACAGTTGTAATCCCAACACTTTGGGAGACCAAGGCCAGTGGATCACCTGAGGTCAGGAGTTCGAAACCAGCCTGACCAACGTGGTGAAACCCCATCTCTACTAAAAATAAAAAAATTAGCCGGGCATGGTGGAGCACGCCTGTAGTCCCAGCACTTTGGGAGGCCGAGTTGGGCAGATCCCTTGAGGTCAGGAGTTCAAGACCAGCCTGACCAAAATGGCAAAACCCCGTCTCCACTAAAAATACAAAAATTAGCCACATGTGGTGGCAGGTACTTGTAATTTCAGCTACTTAGGAGGCTGAGACAGGAGAACTGCTTGAACCTGGGAGGCGGAGGTTGCAGTGAGCAGAGACTGTGCCACTACACTCCAGCCTGGGCAACAGAGCAAGACTCCATCTCAAAAAAAATTTAAAAAGCACATGATAGAATGTATATGTATTGTGTTGTACATACTCGTGTTTATAGCAGTTTCACTTTTATAAATGTGGATATATTGTTTGCAAATGCTTTAGATGCAAAATTAAATGTATGGAAGTTCACAATCTTTAAAAAAAAATAGAGAAAAACACAATTTAGCCAGTAACATGGGGGACCACTGAGGATGTGTACCTACCTCTTCACTGCAATCCACAACACAACTTGCTGCCCTGCAGCTTCTAGAATATTCAGCATGCAGATAAAATTATGCAGTCTCTAAGATCCCTTTGATACATACAGGATTTTATCTGGAGATGGAAGGCAATCCCAGAAAAAGAAATCATGTCTTTTCTGCAAATAAGAGTGAGAATATGGTGTGTGTCAGCATGTGCAAACCCAAATCATCCATCTTCAAGTCTTAGGGCAGTAAATCACTGACTGTAACCTTCTTCAAAAACATCAAACCTGTGGATTAAAAGCAGTGGTGGAATTTGTTATTCATGGTGTTTCTTTCTTTCTTTCTTTTTTATTTTCCATTCCTAAAGCTTAGAGTTGCAGACGTTTTGATGCACACTGCCAACCTGCCCTCCCTCCTGGTTGGATCCATTCAAACTCCCTGGGAAAGACACAGTGGCCATTGTATCTGCTCTCTGGTCCCTTGTCCTCATTTCCTGCTGGTTGTCTGGCCTGAGATTCTAGTTCTGATGCAACCCTTGCTTCTCCACCTTGCCTTATTTGGCCTCAGGCAGCAAGCATCTCAGGCACTAGGCTCTCCACAGAATACCCCAGACAAGATCCCAATAGGAGGCACAGCTGAGCCGTGGCACTCCCCTGCAAAGGCTGACCCAGCTTCCTGCACCTGTGTGGCCCCAGCATTCCCTGCAAAGTCTTCTCCATGAGGCAGGTGAGGCCTGGACCCCCACTCAGCCTCCCAAGTCCCACGTCTTTGGGGCTCGCCCTGTCAATGCAGCACTTCCTCCCTGATGAGTCTCCTGGCCCACCTCCTTGCATGCCCAGCCCAGTGTCCGCCATGCTACAGTCACTTTTTTTTTTTTTAAGATGGAGTCTCACTCTGTCACCTGGCTGGAGTGCAGTGGCTCACTGCAACCTCCACCTTCAGGGTTCAAGCAATTCTTCTGCCTCAGTCTCCCAAATAGCTGGGACTACAGGCATGCACCACCACACCCAGCCAATTTTTGTATTTTTATTAGACACAGAGTTTCACCATGTTGGCCAGGATGGTCTCAATCTCTTGACCTTGTGATCCGCCGACCTTGACCTCCCAAAGCACTGGGATTACAGGTGTGAGTCACTGCACCCCGCCACTACAGTCACCTAGCAGAACCAGCCACGATGTCCACTGCCTGCCCAAAAACTCCAGAGCTCCCCACGTCTCCAAAGATTGGATGCCATGTTTGAAATTCAAAGTTTCCCTTAATCAGGCCCCAATTCCCATCCAGCCTTGTCTCCCTTCGCACACTGCACAACACATACACACACACGCATGTGCACACACCACACACACATGTATATGCACACATACCACATGCAAGTACACATATAGACAGCACACATGTGCTCGCATACATATGACAAGGACACATGTGCACAATACACACATACATCACACACATATGCATATACACAACACACATCTAAGCACACACACGTGTGCACATGCACATATGTACACACCACGTGTGTACATATATACACATGCACACATCACATCCCTGTGTGTGCATACATACACACATACCACGCACATAAAACACATAACACATGCACACACCATACACGTACACACATACACACACCACATACACAGGTGCACACATACCACACACATAAGCATGCACAAATACATACACATACACACAGTCACACACACATGCACAAGCACACATCACTCCCACACACCCGCACACACCCACCACCCTCTGAACCAACCCTGCAGCCTCCCCTCCTGAGACGCCCCCATACCTTACCTCTCTATTGTTCAAAACCCTACTCATTTCTCAAGCCCCAAGTCAAATGCCACAGCTTCCCTGGAAACCTCCTCACTCTCCCCCACTTGTCCTGTGCCCTAGGAGAAATAAACCCTCAAGTCATGATCATTTGTCCTGGACATGGCCCTGCAGGGCCTTCAAAAGACCTTCCCAAGGTGGCAAGGATTTCTTCCCTTGGAAGCCAGGACTCAGCCTCCCAGACACCCTCAAGAGCTGGTATTTGGCACAGGCACCACCCATCAGACTTATCTCCACAAGGCCCCCACCCAAATGAGAGCACCCTGAGGAAGGAAGGCCACCACCCTATGGAAAGCGACACGGAATTGAGAGGTAGCCATGACAGAGCCCTGGTGGGGCATCCCCCATGTGGGGGGCCGTGGGAAGAAAATGGTGGGAGGAGTGTCTCCACTGTGAGGTCATATGGGTGTCACACTGGCTCAAGTGATCCTCCTGCCTCAACCTCCCAAGTAACTGGGACTACAGGCACACACTATCATATCCAGCTAATTTCTTAAAATTTTTTTGTAGAAATGGGGTCTCACTATGTTGTCCAGGCTGGTCTTGAACTCCTGAGCTGAAGCAATCCTCCTGCCTCAGCTTCCCAAAGTGCCAAGGTTACAGGCTTGAGCCACTGTACCCAGCCCATAGCCTCCAATTCTGATCTCTGTCCCAACCCCTTCCCACCCAGCACGTCTGTAAGCTACCTAAATTCCTTTCGTTCCAGGGTGGCCTGTATTGTTTTCAGCTATGAATCCTCCCAAAAACATCTGCTCCCCTCTGGGTTCCAACTTGTGCCTCAGCTACAGTGTCCTGCTTTGGTGCAGCCACACTGCATGTGTTTCAAAGAGAGCCTGTCTTCATCTGCCAGTTTTGCTTCTCTCCACCTACCTTCCCCTTCTTACCTGATGCATGAGTAAGGCAAGCCGCTGTAACAAACAAACCTGAAACACTCAACAGCTTAAATCTCAGGCATGGTTGTTCATAACTGTCATCCCAGCACTTTGGGAGGCCAAGGTGGGAGGATCACTTGAAGCCAGGAGTTCAAGACCAACCTGGGCACTATAGCAAGATCCCATCCTACCAAAAAAAATAATAATAATTTATTATTTTAAAATTTTATTTCATTTCATTTTATTTTATTTTTTTTTTAAGATGGGGTTTCACCATGATGGCCAGGCTGGTCTTGAACTCCTGACCTCAGGTGATCCACCCACCTCAGCCTCCCAAAGTGCTAGGATTACAGGCGTGAGCCACTGCGCCCGGCCTAAAAAATTTATTATTTCTTCCTCTGGAGTTGGTGAATAATGGTGGCATGTGTCAGTAGCCCCAGCTACGCAGGAGACTGAAGGAGAATTGCTTAAGCCCAGGAGGTTAAGGCTACAGTGAGCCATGATCACACCACCGTATTCCAGCCTTGGCAACAGAGTGGGATCCTGTCTCTAAAACTTTAAACAAAACAAAAATGTACTTCTCACTCACGGCACAGGCCAAGGTGGGGGTGCTCTGCTCCACTTGGTCAGACAGGGATCCAGGCTCCTTCAAGTCCACATCTTAGGACCTTGTCTGCTGTGTATGTGTGTGGGTGTCCCATGACTCCCCACTGGCCATGGGGAGGCTCATGGGACTGCAGGACATGGGGCAAGTATGTGTGCTGTGACTCTGAGCATGTGGGGATGCTTCTGGCAATGGGAAAACAGGTCCCACAGAGAAAGACACGTGTGCTAGCAGTGAATTTTAGCTCAGCCTGCCAATCAGAAGAGCTACCTCTTTCTGAAAGGACAAAAGAGAGTTCCCCTTTAATAGTATTTTTCCTCCCCTGGAGACAGATAGTCCCTTTTAGTGAAAATAGAAAGAAAGGAGCTATAAGGTCCCCATTCAGTGTCAGAGGCTCTCACAGCCCAATTTCAGCTCCTGTTCCCCAAGTGCCTGGTGCTCCACCCACTCTAGGCCACCCCTCATACCCCAAGACCCCCTGTGGTTTCCAGTCTCTGAGCCTTTACATGTACCGTTCCATTGCCATAAATGCCTATTACTTCCTTGTCTAACTGGAAAATTCATACCAACCCTTTAAGACCCAGTGCAGGCTGGGCGTGCTGGCTGATGCCTGTAATCCCAGCACTCTGGGAGGCCAAGGCGGGTGGACCATGAGGTCAAGAGTTCGAGACCATCCTGGCCAACAAGGTGAAACCCCGTCCCTACTAAAAATACAAAAATTAGCTGGGCATGGTGGCATGTGCCTGTAATCCCAGCTACTCAGGAGGCTGAGACAGGAGAATTGCCGGGGAGGCAGAGGTTGCAGTGAGCTCAGATTGCACCACCGCACTCCAGCCAGGCAACACAGTGAGACTCCATCTCAAAAAAAAAAAAAAAAAAAAAAAACACAGTGCAAATGTTACTTTGTCTCCAGAATATTCCCTGACACCCAACTCCCCAGAAGCATTGATTTTTCCCACATCTGTGCCCCCACAGGACTTCATCAGCCATGTGAGTATCCATTTCTGCCTACACGCTGGACTCTAGAGTCCTGGGTCAAGGCATAGGACAAGGTGTGTATTCCTTAAATGATTATTTAATGAGGAAACAGAAGAATGAACACGTCCAACCTGTTTTGACTTTCACCCTCTGGAAAGATTTCATGCCCATAACCACCCCTGCACATCACAAACCCCCTTCTTTCCAAAGGCGTCGCCCTCCCCCATGAGTCGTGGCATTGACAGAATTCAGGCAGCCTCTCTTTATTTTCTTCTGAAGTGGGAAATTTCTCATTCTCATGGATGGTTACTCCCACATAATGCAAATAATCACCTTTCCATGGCCTAAGAAAAGCTTTATTTAATCTAGCTGGCAGATGCCTTCAATGGAAAGACCCAGTGCAAATAAAGTGCAGAGCTGAAATATCAGGAAACGGAGCCACTCCCTGATCTAGCATGCGCGTGACCCGGGAGCCCCCTGCAAGGCCACGGCGGCGTGAGAAGCAGGGAGGTTTCCACCCTGGGGCCAACTCCAGAGGAAGAAATCAAAAGCCCTGCCATCCGCTGCCTCCGCCTCCTGCTTCTCCTCCGCTGTAATCGTCATGCTCTGTATGTGCCCAGCATCTTCTCTTTCTCTAAACACTTTCATGTGGAGTTCACATAGAATCCTCACCATACCCCTGTGCAGGCGTAGTGCAGGGCTGGTTACCCCACAATAGCCTGGTTAAGCCCTCTCAGCAACGGCAAGACTGAACTCATTCCAGCGAGAGTACAGGAGCCATGGCCTCTGTACCGTGGCTGGAATCAAAGATGAGCCACGCTCCCTGCAAGCAGGAGGACGACTTCAAAACCCTAGGGATGAATCAAGGCTGCTGACACCTGCCAATCTGAGAAAGGTCTCTCCAGGAGAGGGGGCAGCTGCATTCAGCTAGTCTACATGGAAACTGGCTCAGCTTTTCTCAACAGCAATGAGATCTGACACCTCCCAAATCTAGGAACTCTGAGACCCAACGGTGGGTGGAGAAAATTCACGAGTGGGGACACAGACTTCCAACCTGCTGCAGATGGGCCACTGTATGGCCTTGTGGAAACATGAGGTCACTCTGGAAGAGGATAGAGGACTTCAGTGGTTTTCAGCATTTAGGGTCTGAAAGCATGTAACATCAAAGACCAAAAAGACCCACATTTCCAAGAAAGATGTTACATGTTTATCGGTATGGCACTGACACCTGGGATATTACAAATCACAGGTGTCCAATCTAGATTGTACCCGGTGCTACCACTAAGGGGTTCTGCTTCTAAACCAGATGATATCTGGGCAGAAGAGCAGAAAGAGCCAAGACAGTCCTGCAGTTAGCGTGATCTTGGTCGAACTGTGCAGCCTCTTTTGGCTTCCATTTGCTTATCTGTAAAAATACATCTATAAAAGTGGGGCGCTATGGCTCACGCCTGTAATCCCAGCACTTTGGGAGGCCGAGGCGGGCGGATCACCTGAGGAGTTTGGGACCAGCCTGACTAACATGGAGAAACCCCATCTCTACTAAAAATACAAAAAAAAAAAAATTAGCCAGGTGTGGTGGCACACGCCTGTAATCCCAGCTACTCAGGAAGCTGAGGCAGGAGAATCACTTGAAACTGGGAGGCGGAGGTTGTGGTGAGCCAAGCATTGCACTCCAGTCTGGGCAACAAGATCGAAAACACCATCTAAAAAAAAATACTTCTATAACTAATAATAGTATCTATATTAGGGCAGATAGTCATCGTGAAGATTAAATTAGATGATACAGCACTCACCATATAGGAGCTGCCCAGTATAGACTGGGATTATTATTAATAGAATGATTCTCTCTCTCTTTTTTTTTTTTTTTTTTTTTTGAGATGGAGTCTCACTCTGTCACCCAGGCTGGAGTGCAGTGGCTTCATCTCGGTTCTCTGCAACCTCCACCTCCTGGGTTCAAGCGATTCTCCTGCCTCAGCCTCCTGAGTAGCTGAGACTACAACCACACATCACCACGCCCAGCTAATTTTTGCATTTTTAGTAGAGACAGGGTTTTGTCATGTTGGACAGGCTGGTCTTGAACTCCCAAGCTCGTGATCCTCCTGCCTCAGCCTCCCAAAGGGCTGGAAATACAGGCATGAGCCACCATGCCCAGCTTGATCATTCTCATTTAACAATAGTGATAAATGGCCAAGCGTGGTGGCTCATGCCTATCATCCCAGTACTTTGAGAGCTGAGGAAGGAGGATTGCTTGAGGCCAAGAGTTGGAGACCAGCCTGGGCAACATAATGAGACTCTGTCTCTCCAAAAATTACAAAAATTAGCCAGACATGCCAGCACATAATTATAGTCCCAGGTACTCGGGAGGCTAAGGCAGAAGGATGGCTTGAGCCAAAGAGATGGAGGCTACAGTGAGCCGTGATGGTGTCACTGCACTCTAGCCTGGGCTACAGAGCGAGGCTCTGTCTCAAAATAAATATGAATAAATATGAATAAATAAAATGCAGAAATCAAATTATCCTAGCCTACATGTGAGGATGAGTAAAGTTCCCTTCAATAAAAACAGTGTGTTATGTCTGTTCTTCTGCTGTTCCCCTGTTGCACTTCCACAGACTCTCAGGTGAATGTTTCCCTCCAGTACAAAACAGGCAGCAGTTACTTTATTTTGTAGTTGAATGATCGCTTTGAGTTGTTTTTGTTGGTTTGTTTTGTTTTTGTTTTGTTTTTTGGAGGTTTTTTGGATTTGTTTTTGTTTTTGTCCCTGATCAGTGTCAAGACTGGTGATCAGAAACATTCATGCCTATAGAGCAAGGCCAGTACCACTGGCAGGTTAAGACACTGGCATCGGGGAAGGGGGTGGGGACGGGAGCGTGGATGGGGGGTCTGGTGCTGCACTGTCCTCGTGTTGTGCTTTTGCTACTGTTCTTGACAGAGGTGTTGGGGACAGGAGAAAATAGGGAGTGGTGGAGACTGAGGCTAACGGGGGACACATATGCAGATCAGGCTCTGTGTTTTAATATGGGGGTGGGACACAGTGGCTCATGCCTCTAATCCCAGCACTTTGGGAGGCTGAGGCAGGAGGATCACTTGAGGTCAGGAGTTTGAGACCAGCCTGGCAATATAATGAGACCTTATCGCTATCAAAAATAATTTTATTATTAGCCAGCCGGCCAGACACAGTGGTTCATGCCTGTAATTGTAGCCCTTTCGGAGGCTGAGGCGGGAGGATCACTTGAGGCCAGGAGTTTGAGACCAGCCTGAGCAACATGCTGAAATCTCATCTCTACTAAAAATAAAAAAATTAGCTGGGCATGGTGGCATACTTCTGTAATCCCAATTAGTTGGGAGGCTGAGACATGAGAATCACTTGAACCCGGGACACGGAGGTTGCAGTGAGCCCAGATTGCACCACTGCACTCCAGCCTGGGTAACAGAGTGAGACGCCATCTCAAAAAGAAGAAGAAGAAGAAGGGCAGGGCACAGTGGCTCACGTCCGTAATCCCATCCCTTTGGGAGGCCAAGGCGGGAGGATCACAAGGTCAGGAGATCAATACTTTCCTGGCAAACATGGTGAAATCCTGTCTCTACTAAAAATACAAAAAATTAGCCAAGTGTGGTGGCTTGCACCTGTAATCCCAGCTACTCAGGAGGCTGAGGCAGAAGAATCACTTGAACCCAGGAGGCAGAGGTGGCAGTGAACAGAGGTTGCACCACTGCACTCCAGCCTGAGTGACAGAGTGAGAGTCTGTCTCAAAAAAAAAAAAAGAAGAAGAATGAAAGTGGCATTTTGGAGCCAAAGAAGGAGGAGGAGGAGGAGGAAGCATTAGAAGAAGAAGGAGAACAACAACAACAACGAGAAGAACACGAAGAACAGGAAGGAGAAGAAGAATTATTACTAGCTGAGTGTGGTGGTGCGCACCTGTGGTCCCAGCTACTCTCGAGACTGAGGCGGGAGAATCACTTGAGCCCAGAAGGTTGAGGCTCCAGTGAGCTGTGATTGCACCACTGCACTCCAGCCTGACAGAGCAAGACCCTGTCTCAGAACAGTAGAAATATAAAATATACATAATTTAAAAATATATATGCATATACATATTATATATATATAATTTGAGGAAGACCGCCTAATTTCTTTAGTTCTGCCTCTGGTTTTTCTGATTTTCCTATATTTTTAGGCAACCATCCTCCCCTAGTTTTAAAATATTGGTCCAATTATTTTTGTTAACACTGTGGGTCAAATAAAACATACTGCAGGCCTTATTCAACCCTGGACCACCATTCTG
This sequence comes from Cheracebus regulus, assembly GCA_963574635.1. Lineage (NCBI taxonomy): Eukaryota > Metazoa > Chordata > Mammalia > Primates > Pitheciidae > Cheracebus > Cheracebus regulus. Next base: position 15,393 of record CAUYQU010102406.1, on the reverse strand, counting down.
TGAACTTTCACTGGGCTTGCTCTGCTGCAGTCCTCACCGTTACCTCCCGTATGTGTTGACAAGAGTGGAGAACGGCCAGGCTCACGTTGCATGGTTGTCTAGAGTGTCTACTGCCCAAGGGCACCACACCGAAGAGGATGCCATTTCTAACACAGGTATCTAAGATTTGTATGAAGAATTTCTACAATTCTCCAGCAGAGGGCAGTCACATGTCATGCTCCAACGAAATCACAGAAATTTTCAGTGGTTGGAAGAAAGTCTGTAATTTCCAACCGATTACAGAAGGTTGCCCTTCTGTAATCTACACAAAGGTGTTATAAGAGCTAGCAGCAGGCCAGGTGTGGTGGCTCATACCTGTAATCCCAGCAGTTTGGGAGGCTGAGGCAAGATCACTTGAGCTCAGAGGTTCAAGACTGGCCTAGGCAACATAGTGAGACCGTCTCTAAAAAAATTTTAAAAATTAGCCAGCCATGGTAGTGGCTTGAGTACCTGTGATCCCAGCTACTCAAGAGGCTGAGGCAGGAGAATCACTTGAGCTCAGGAGGTGGAGGCTGCAGTGAGCTATGACCATGCCACTGCACTCCAGCCTGAACAACAGAGCAAGACTCTATCCAAAAAAAAATTTTTTTGTTTAATGTTCTTTTTTTTAAGACAGAGTCTCACTCTGTCGCCCAGACTGAGGCAGGCAGATCATCTGAGGTCAGGAGTTCGAGGCCAGCCTAGCCAACATGGCAAAATCCCATCTCTACTAAAAATAAAAAAAAAAAATTAGCCAGGCATGGTAGTGCATGCCCATAATCCCAGCTACTTCGGAGGCTGAGGCAGGAGAAGCACTTGAACCTGGGAGGCAGAGGTTGCAGTGAGCCAAGATGACACCACTGCACTCCAGCCTGGGCAACAGAGTGAGACTCCATCTCAAAAAAAAAAAGAAAAAGAGAGAGACACGAGGTAATCTGCTAAGGCAACCCCTGGTACCAACGCCGGAAGTTGAGCAGGAAGTGAGCATCGGGCAGGAGAGTGAAGCTTCATGTGTACTTGCAGCCTCTCCCCATCACTCCCATTACCCCCTGAGCTCCGCCTCCCACCAGATCAGCCATGCAAAACCCTACTGTGAACTGTGCATGGGAGGGATCTAGGTTGCTCACTCCTTACGAGAATCTAATGTCTGATAATCTGTCACTGTCTCCCATCACCCCCAGATAGGACCGTCTTGTTGCAGGAATACAGGCTCAGGGCTCCCACTGATGCTACAAGATGAAAGTTGTAGAATTACTTCATTCTATATTACAATATAATAATAAAAGTGCACAATAAATGTAACATGCTCAAATCATCCTGAAACCATCACTGCTGACCCGGGCCATGGAGAAATTGTCTTCCACGAAACTGGTCCCTGGTTCCAAAAAGATTAGGGACCACTGTTCCAAGGGGCTGAGGAGGTTCTATTTCTTGATCTGAGTGGTAGGCACATGAGTAAGTTCGGTTTCATCCTTTCACAGTCCTTCCTTGCACGTTTTGCTGTCTGCATGCTAGACTCCAACAAACATCTCAAAAGACAAGCACATATGTGTGTGTCAGGCAGAAATGGGGAAAGAAGGGAGAGAAAACCACTGCATTCATCGATCACCACCTCTAGGTGTAAGTTTCCTTCCAGGACTGCCTGGAATTGGTGACTTTGCATTCCTGGAGAGGAAACCAGCTTCCTTTGATTGCCTGTGTTCTGAGGCCAACTTCCCCAGATCTGCCAACGAGAAATTCTTCCTTTCAGCCGCCCCTGTAACGTGGCTGGCATTTGCAATTCGAAAGTGTCTTTGGTCCTGGTTTTCCGAGGAAATGAAAACGCTATGCATTATCAGCATATCATCCAACAATTTATCACCATGTTGGCACCTGACGATGTTGATTTATGATTCCAGCAAGAAGAGCAGCGCCCCCCAGCCCCTCCAGTTGAGAAATGGAGACATCAAGGAGTCCCAAGCAACAGGCAGGAGAGGCCGTGAGGTTACCGCAGCCTCGCTGTCCACAAGTGCCAGTGAGAATGGCTATGCAGACTGTGTTCCCTGCAGATCTCACCACTCTTTCTCCTCCCCTTGCTCCCAGGTGCTTTGTCTCTCACTTTGGCTCCGGCTGGAGCTGCTCTGCCTATGCATGCAGAAACTGAGAGGTGCCTGGGGCTCCTGTCCCCCCCAACCCAGAGCCAGCTCTTAACCAATGGCGGGCAGACTCTAGAATGTGAAAGCCCAGCTCCTTTTGCCCAAGTCTGGACAGACCCTGGGGCAAAACTTACACTGCAGAGCCTTCCTGCAGATCGGTCCAAAGCCACCCCAGGGGGATTTTGCCAAAGGACCTTGCCCTGGCTTGGCCCCTAGGTCCCCTCCTCCTGCTCCCTTCCAGACTTCCCCAGACCACAGCCTTCCTACATGACTTGCACATAATTCCTCGCCACAGGGCATGCTTCTGCAGAACCCAACCTAAAACCGAGGGGAAAATGGATTCTAGCGTTTTTCAGATTCAGAATCCGGAGACCCAAATGGTCTGGGCCTCCCGCCTTCCACCTCCCACCTCCCACACACGGTCCTGTGTATCAGGTTTCTGCAAACACAAGCAAGTGGCTTGCAACACGTTTGCAAGCAGCCGTCATTTCCAAGATTTGCTATGACTCCGGTTGCAATGTTTTATTTCAGTTCAGTTCACAGACAGACATGAGCTACACTCCAGGGCTCATGCCCACATCCTTGGCTTGGAACTCGAGACGCACTGTCCAGGATGGCCAACATCAGGACGGCACCCACCAGCGACAAGCCTGTTCCCAGAACAGCCTTCTTTTTTATTTTTAATTTTTGTTTATTTATTTATTTATTGAGACAGGGTCTTGCTTTGTGGCCCAGGCTGGAGTGCTGTGGTGCAATCATAGCTCACTGCAGCCTCGACCTCCCAAGCTCAAGCGATCCTCCCACCTCAGCCCCCCAGCCCCAGTAGCTTGGGACCATAGGTATGTACCACCGCACCTAGCTAATTCTTTTTTTTGTAAAGACCAGTTTCACCATGTTGCCCAGGCTGGTCTTGAACTCCTGGACTCAAGGTATTCATCTGTCTCGGCCTCCTGAAGTTCTGGAATTACAGACATGAGCCACTACACCCAACCACAAAAACCTTCTTAACCCATGTGTTACCAAACCTTGATTTTGTTTTATTTTATTTTATTAGTTTATTAGTTTTTTTGAGACAGAGTCTCACTCTGTCGCCCAGGCTAGAGTGCAGTGGCATGATCTCAGCTCACTATAGTCTCCACCTCCTGTGTTCAAGCGATTCAAGTATTCTTCTGTCTCAGCCTCCCAAATAGCTGGAATTACAGGCGCACGCCGCCACACTAGACTAATTTTTGTATTTTAGTAGAGATGAGGTTTCACTATGTTGGCCAGAATGGTCTCGAACTTCTGACCTCAGGTGATCCACTGGCATTGGCCTCCCCAGTTGCTGGAATTACAGGCATGAGCCACCACGCCCAGCCTGAACCTTGATTTTAAATAAGCTAATCTGAGTTCCAGTGGTGCTCCCCCAGTTTGAGGTGGAAGATAACTTTTCCCCTCCTGGAATCAAGTCTGCTATTCAGTATGGCAAGTGGAAGCTCTGGGAGCTCAAAGACTTGGGAGCGGCTGGGCACGGTGGCTCACGCCTGTAATCCCAGCACTTTGGGAGGCCAATACTGGTGAATCACCTGAGGTCAGAAGTTCGAGACCAGCCTAGTCAACATGGTGAAACCCTGTCTCTACTAAAAATAAAAATTTTTTAAATTAGCCAGGTGTGGTGGTGGGTGCCTGTAGTCCCAGCTACTCCAGAGGCTGAGGCAGGAGAATCACTTGAACCTGGGAGGAGTAATTGCAGTGAGCTGAGATCATGCCACTACACTCCAGCATGGGTGACAGAGTAAGACTCTGTCTCAAAAAAAAAAAAAGCCCTAAGAGCTCTGCCACTCACATGCCCTGGGATAGGCCACTAGCCCCCTCTGCCCTCCAAATGTCCCCATTTGTGCAATGGACACAAGAACACCAACATCTCAGGACTAGAGTGAAAATTGTTCAATAATGTTAGACCAGGTATGGGGCTCACACCTGTAATGCCAGCACTTTGGGAGGCCTAGGCGGGTGGATCACTTGAGGTCAGAAGTTTAAGATCAGCCTGACCAGTAGGGTGAGACCCCATGTCTACTGAAAATACAAAAATTACCCGGGCATGGTGGTGCACGCTTATAGTCCCAGCTAGTTGGGAGGCTGAGGTAGGAGAATCGCTTGTACCCAGGAGGCGGAGGTTGCAGTGAGCCGAAATCAGGCCACTGCAATTCAGCCTGCGTGACTGAGACTGTCTCAAAAATAATGAAAGTAATAATATTATTATTACTAAATGGAGCTGAGCATGGCTCACCTGTAACCCCAGCACTTTGTTAAGGGCTCCACCTGGAGGATCACCTGTGGGAAGTAGAAAAGTTTCTTTTTAAAGTTTTCTCTCTTGTTAAAGAATAAGTGTGCTAATAACTTCGTTAAGCCCTATCCTATGTAGCTGTTAGACATACCATGCTTGCAGGCACGCAGTACATTCTTTGTCCTTGTACTTTAACCAAGATATCTGTGCTGGACATGCTCACAGGCATGACCCAGCTCTCCATTGCTTTTACCCGTTTAGAAAAGTATCAAGTTACTAGCCAATCGGGTTTCAGTTTAGACTGTGAGGTCTGGCTCCAGCCAGCGGAGATCAGACACAGCAGTAAGGACAACCCCAAATGCGTAAGGGATAAATTTGTGTGTTTTCCTTTGTTTGTTGTACTCTCGTGGCAAGAAGGCTGGCAAGGGTACCCTTCCTGCAGCCCAGGAAGTAAAAATTACGTTGCTGAAAGATCCTTCTTCTCAATGCTACTTTTTCTTTGTGGCACCGAGCATCTACTTCCAGCGTCTATTTCCAACATCACTTGAGGCTAGGAGTTTGAGACCAGCCTAGGCAACATAACAAGACCCTGTCTCTACAGGAAAAAAAAAAAATTGTAATTAGCTGGGCATGGTGGCACACACCTGTAGTCGCAACTACTCTGGTGGATGAGATGGAGGATGGCTTGAGCTCAGGAGGTAGAGGCTGCAGTGAGCTATGATTGCACCACTAGAATCCAGCCTAGAAAACAGAATGAGACTGTCTCTCAAAAAAAAAAAAAAAATTAGAGGTGCATCGCTTCACAGTCTGGAGGCTAGATGCCTGAAACCAGGCTAGATGCCTGTACTGAGTAACTGACTTGATTCCAGGAGAGAAAAAGTTACCTTCTGCCTCACACTGGGGGAAGACCCCAGGAACTCAGATGAGTTTGTTTAAAATCAGGTCCTGAACCTGTAGGAGAGGACCTTCCTGGCCATGGAACGTGGCTGCATCACTCCAACCTCTGCCTCTCTTGTCACACAGCCCCTTGTCTCTCTTCTCTGTGCCTCTTGTATGGACATCAGTCATGATGGATTAAAGGCTCACACCCTCTAGAGTGACCTCATCTTAACCAATTCACATCTGCAACAACTCCATGTGGAAATGAGGTCACAGTCAGAGGTTCCGGAGGCCAGGCCTGCAAAGTTTGCTTTTGTGGGAGACCCAGGTCAACTTATAACAGTGGATAAACAAATAAATGGTGGTATCCCATACAAATGAATTCAGTCATAAAAGAGAATGAGGCCAGGCTTGGTGGCTCTCGCCTGCAATCCCAACACTTTGGGAGGCCGAGGCGGGCAGATCATGAGGTCAGGAGATTGCGACCATCCTGGCCACATGGTGAAACCCTGTCTCTACTAAAAATACAAAAACTATCCGGGCGTGGTGGTGGGTACCTGTAATCCCAGCTACTTGGGAGGCTGAGGCAGGAGAATCACTTGAACCCGGGAGGTGGAGGTTGCAGTGAGCCAAGATTGGGCCACTGCACTCTAGCCTGGGCGACAGAGGGAGACTCCATCTGGAAAAAAAAAAAATAGGGAAAATGGGAGTGAACCAAGAGTGCAGTAACCATCACGAGCCTCCTCAACAAGCCCAAGAGGGAGATGACCCCGGAGGAGCTGCAGAAGCGTGAGGAGGAGGAATTTAACATGGGCCCACTCTCTGCACTCACACAGTCAATCAAGAACACCCAAGGGCTCCTCAACTGCCACAGCAATAAGAAACTCCTGGGCCCTGTGAAGGCCTCCGACAGGCACTGCAACATGGTGCTGGAGAACGTGAAAGAGACATGGACTGAGATACTGGAGAGCGGCAAGGGCAAGAAGAAATCTAAGCCAGTCGATAAAGACCACTACATTTCCAAGATGTACCTGTGTGGGGACTGGGCCTTCGTGGTTCTGCGGCACCCGCTCATCGCTGGTAGGTAGGGGCCACCTATCCATTGACAGAACTCAGTCCCGGGTCCTACGAAGACCGCCGCCATTGGTGTTGAGAATAATAAAGCTCTGTGCTTTTCTTCTAAAAAAAAGAAAGGAAGGAAGAAAGAAGGAAAGAAAGAAGAAAGGAAGGAAGGAAAGAAAGAAAGAACGAAAAAAAGAAAAGGGAAGGAAGAAAGAAGGAAAGAAAAGGGAAGGAAGAAAGAAGGGAAGGGAGAAGGGAAGGAAGGGAATGACATTCTGGTACCTGCTACTGCACAGATCAAACTCTAAAACTTTATGCTAAATCAAACATGTGAGACACAAAGGGCCACATGTTGTACTATTTCACTTATATGAAATAGCCTCAACAGGCAAATCCATAGAGACGAAAAGTAGATTTTAGGGGCTGGAGGGAAGGGAAGAATGGGGAGTGATTGCTCATGGGCATGGAGTTATTTTTAGGATAATAAAAAATGTTCTGGAATTAAACAGCAGTGACAGCACAATTTTGTAAATATACTAAAAACTACTGAATGGTACACTTTAAAAGAGTGAATTTATGGTATGTAAATTGCATCTTGATTTTTTTTAAAAAAAAAAGAGAGAGAGAGAGACCCTGTTTAAGAGGATGAAAAGACAAGCTACGGACTGGGAGAAAATGTTTGCAAACCACATATGCCCCAAAGGACTTGTATTTAGAGTATATTTTTTAAAAAGGAGCTCTTCAAAAACCAACAGTAAAAAAACAATCTAATTAGAAAATGGGCAAAAGAAATGAAGACACATGGCTGGGAGCCGTGGCTCATGCCTGTATTCCCAGCACTTTGGGAGGTCAAAGCAGGCAGATCACCTGGAGGCAGGAGTTCAAGACCAGACTGCCCAATGTGGTGAAACCTCCATCTCTACAAAAATACAAAAATTAGCCGGGCATGATGGCAGTGCCTGTAATCCCAGCTACTCAGGAGGCTGAGGCAGAAGAATCTCTTGAGCCCAGGAGGTGGAGGTTGCAGTGGGCCAACATCATGCCATTGCACTCCAGCCTGGGCTACAGATCAAGACTCTGTCTCAAAAAGAAAAAAGAAAAAAAAGAAATGAAGAAACATTTCACTGAAAAAGATACAAAGATGAAAATAAGCACATGAAAATATATTAAATATCATTAGCCACTGGAGAGAGGTCAATTAAAACCACAGTGAGATATCACAAGACACTTTCAGAACAGCTAAATTAAAAAATAAAAATAGTAACAACACAAAATGCTGGTGAGGATGCAGGGAAACTAGATCCCTCATATGTTGCTGGTGAGAATGTAAACTGGTATGGCTACTCTGAAAATAGTTCAGCCGTTTCTTCAAAAACTAAACATATATGTATCATACAACCTAGCAATTGCACTCTTGGGCATTTAAATGAGAGAAAATGGAAAGTTATGATCACACAAAAACCTATACACAATTGTTCAGAGCTGCTTTATTTATAAGAACGAAAAACTGGAAACAACCCTGAATTGTAATCCTCATGAGCCCTGTAATCCCCACGTGTCAAGGGCAGGACCAGGTGGAGGTAACTGGATGATGGGGAGGTTTCCCCCAGGCTGTTCCCCTGATAGTGAGTGTGTCTCACGAGATCTGATGGTCTTACAAGCATCTGGCATTTCCCCTGCTTGCACTCACTCCGGCTTGCCGCCCTCATCTGCTTCTCCTTTGCCTTCAGCAATGATTGTTAAGTTTCCTAAGGCCTCCCCAGCCATACGGAACTGTGAGCCAATTAAACCTCTTTCCTTTATAAATTACCTAGTCTAGAGTATTTCTCCATAGCAATGGGAGAGTGTACGGATATAAACCCCTTTCCCTTCAATGAAAGTGTAACATCCCCAACCCAAACACTTCTAATTAATAAAAGGGAACAAACCATAAATACACATAATAACTTTGATGGGTCTCAAGAGAGTTATGCTGAGTGAGGAAAAAGAGCTAATCCCAAAAGGTTACATACTATAGGAATCCATTTATAAAACATTCTTTAATTGTAAATGACAACCTTACAGAGATGAAGAACGGATTAGTGGTTGCCAGGGATTAGGAACTGGGATGAGTGGGTGGGTGGGACTGTAAGGGATAGTGATGGAACCGTTCTGTATCTTGATTGTAGTGGCTGTCACAAAATCTGCACAGGTGATAAAATTACATCACACACACAAACACACACACAGTCAGGCATGGTGGTTCATGCCCGTAATCTAGCATATCGGGAGGCAAAGGTGGGAGGCCAGGAGTTCAAGACCAGCCTGAGCAACATAGTGAGACTCCATCTCTACAAAAAAATTTAAAAATCACCAGGTATAGTGGTGCATGCCTGTAGTCTCAGCTCCTCAGGAGGATGAGGTGGGAGGATCACTTGAGCCCAGGCGATTGAGGCTGCAGTGAGCTATAATCTCACCACTGCACTCCAGCCTCGGCAACAGAAGAATACCCTCTCAACCCGCACATACACACACACACACACACACACACACACACACACACACACACACACACACCAATGTATGTATATCACTGCTATTAGGTCTGTGGATTGTACCAATGTCCATTTTCTGGTTTTGATATTGCACTACAGATATGCAAAATGTTACCATTGAGGGAAACAGAATGATGAGTCCATGGGAATTCTCTGTACTTTTTTTCTTCAATTTCCTATAAACAGAATTATTTCAAAATAAAGAGTTTGTGTGTTGTTGTTGTTTTAGAAATAGGAACTCACTCCATTGCCCAGACTTAGTGCAGTGGTGTGATCATGGTTCTCTGGGCGGGCAATGCATCATTGTGATGAAAAATAAGACATAAGTGGAAGTCACGGGGTTGGAACTCTGGGACCGATTTTTTTTAAGTGGCTGACTACTCTTTTTTGGGGGGACAGGGGTGGAGTTTCGCTCTTCCTTGCCCAGGCTAGAGTGCAGTGACGAGATCTCGGCTCACTGCAACCTCCGCCTCCAGGGTTTAAGCAGTTCTACTGTCTCAGCCTTCCAAGTAGCTGGGGTACAGGCACCCACCATGCCTGACTAATCTTTGTATTTTTAGTAGAGACAAGGTTTAACTATGTTGGCCAGGCTGGTCTCGAACTCCTGACCTCAGGTAATCCACCCACTTTGGCCTCTCAAAGTGTTGGGATTACAGGTGTGAGCCACCTCATCCGTCTTTTTTTTTTTTTTTTTCTGCTCTGTTACCTAGCTTGAATTGCAGCAGTGTGATCATAGCTCACTGCAACCTCACATTCCTGGCCTCAAGCCATCCTCCTGCCTCAGCCTCCCAAGTAGCTGAGACTACAGGTGTTTACCATTATGCTCAGCTAATTTTTTAATTTTTCTAGAGACAGCAGTCTCACTATGTTGCTCCAGCTGGTCTCAAACTCCTGACCTCAAGTGATTCTCCCACCTCAGCCCCCAAAGCTCTGGGATTACAGGCGTGAGCCACAGTGCTGCAGGCAATGCCCTTTAAACCACCCTTCTTCCTTTTATCTGGAATATGGATGTGATGGCTGGTGCTGCAGCAGCAGTTGAGACTCATGAGGTGATGCTAAGGATGGAGGCCTGGAGAATGCAGAGGATGGAGGGGACAGAATGCAGAGGATGGAGGAGAGCCTGGGACACGGTGACTCCATAGAGCCAGAGACCAGACCTGGGCTGAGCTGCCCACTTCTGATATTTAAGCCACTCTTTTTCTGCTACTTGAAAACTCTCCCTCCGTTCCCAACCAGGTCTCAAAAGACCAGTGAGAATCTGGAGAACCAGGCTGGAACAGAAGCAAAAAACAAAGGCATCCCTAGGGTGAAGAAGCCAGAACCATATCCAGGAAGGTACCGGCGGCCCCATCATTGTCACAAGGCGAGTCTCCTCCTTGCAGGAGCAGCTGGGAATATAAACAGTCACTGGCAGACAGAAGCCAGCCACACCCTTTCCTGGAAGCCAAGTCTCGGGTTGGGACAAGAAAAGAGACCATACTAGTCTGTACATTTTCCTTCTAAAAGTCCCTCTCTGGCCCGGGCACAGTGACTCATGCCTGTGAATCCCAGCACTTTGGGAGGCTGAGGCTTGAGGATGGCTTGAGCCCAGGAGATTCAGACCAGTCTGCGAAACATAGCAAAACCCTATCACTACATTTTTAGATTTTAGAAATAACTAAAAATAAAAGCCCCTCTTTGGAGATTTTGCTTGTTTATTTTATTTAGTTAGTTATTTTTAGACAGGCTCACTGTCACCCAGGCTGGAGTGCAGTGGCACGATCTCAGCTCACTGCAACCTCTGCCTCCCAGGTTCAAGCCATTCTCATGCCTCAGCCTCCCATGTAGCTGAATCACAGGAGCCTGCCACCACTCCAGGATAACTTTTTTGTTTTTTTTTTGAGACAATGTTTCACTCTTGTTGCCCAGGCTGTAGCGCAATGGTGCGATCTCGGCTCACCGCAACCTCCGCCTCCCAGGTTCAAGCGATTCTCCTGCCTCAGCCTCCCAAGTAGCTGGGATTACAGGTATGTGCCACCACACCCAGCTAAGTTTGTACTTTTTAGTAGAGATGGGGTTTCACCATGTTGGTCAGGCCGGTCTCAAACTCCTGACCTCAGGTGACCTGCCTGCCTTGGCCTCCCAAAGTGCTGGGATTACAGACGTGAGTCACCGTGCCCGGCCAATTTTGCCTGTTTATTGTTATGATGTTTCCAAAGAGAATCATACCCACTCCATGTCGCAAATAAAACTAGCGTTACGAATAGATGTTTCCACCATCTCTCCAGTCAGGAAGGCTTTCTCCACCATGCTAACCTGGAGATGGTGGGCAACCTCTTGTGCCCACATCAGATAAGCCTTGCCAGGTTAGACAAGCAACAGGGCCTGTCTTGGCAGAGAACCAGAAGCACTGCAGGGAATATCTGCATGCAGCTTAATATACTGTTGTTCCCCCTTGCCTAGGGCTTTGCTTTCTCCAATTTCAGTTAGCCATGGTCAACTATGACCCAAAAATATGACATGGAAAATTCCAGAAACAACCAGTCATAAGTTTTAAATGGCACGCTGCTCTGAGCAGCATGATTAAGTCTTACAACACCCTGCTCCATCCCACTTGGGACATAGACACCTTTGTCCAGGGAACCCACGCTGTGCATACTACCCACCTGTTGTCACTCAGTAGCCATCTCCATTATCAGTTGACAGATCACAAGAAGAAGGGTTTGTACAGTATAATAAGATATTGAGCAGGTTGAGCACGTTGGCTCACACCTGTAATCCCAACACTTTGGGAGGCTGAGGTAGGTGGATTGCCAGGAGTTCAAGATCGGCCTGGCCAACAGGGAGAAATCCTGTCTCCACTGAAAATACAAAAATTAGTTGGGCATGATGGCACACACCTGTAATCCCAGCTACTTGGGAGGCTGAGGCACAAGAATGGCTTGAACCCAGGAGGTGGAGGTTGCAGTGAGCTGAGATCATGCCAAAGCACTCCAGCCTTGGAGATAAAGTGAGACTCCATCTAAAAAAAAAAAAAAAAAAAAAAGATATTGAAAGAGAGACCACATTCACATTCACTTAACTTTCATTACAATGCATTGTTATAATTGTTCTATTTTATTATTAGTTGTTAATCTCTTACTGTGCCTAGTTTAGAAATGAAGCTGTATCATTGGAATGCATACATAGGATAAAACACAGTATATTAGGGTTTGGTATTATCTGAGGTTTCAGGCATCCACTGGGGTTCTTGGCACATAATCTCCACAGATAATGTGGGACTCCTGCAGTGTTTGTGAGGGAATAAAAGGATAGGAAAGCCCTTTGAAGCCCTAGAATTTCCCTCTCATTGTAATTCTCAAAAATTTAAGTGTGCTAAATTGTGACACGGTTTGGCTCTGTGTCCCACCCAAATCTTCTCTCGGATTGTGATCTCCAGGTGTTGAGGGAGAGAGGGACCTGGTGGGAGGTGCCTGGGATTCCCCCGTGCTGTTCTTGTGACAGTGAGTGAGTTCTCACGAGATCCAATGGCTTTATAAATAGCAGTTTTCCCTGCGCTTTCACTCTTCTCCCTCCTGCCGCCATGTGAAGAAGGTCCTTCCTTTCTCTTCCCCTTCTGCCATGAGTGTAAATTTCCTGAGGCTTCCCCAGCCATGCAGAACTGTGACTCCACTAAACCTTTTTCCTTTATATTAGGTTGGTGCAAACATAATTGTAGTCTTTGCCATTATGAGTAAATTGCCACTTACAATGGCAAAAAACACAATTTTGCACCAACCTAATGAATGACCCAGTGTTGGGTATGTCTTTATAGTGTGAGAATGGACTACTCTAGGGAGGAAAGCCCTAATTTTGACACATCCTAAGACAAAGGACCCTACAAGAGGGACTGGGGAAGGAAGGCAGGAAAAAAACCCACTGACTTTTAGAATCTTTGTTTTTTTGTCGCTGATTCAGTTTCTAGAGGAAGAGCAATCGGTTGGGTCTACCTTGGCTTACATGACACCATTTGCTTCTGGAGGGGAGCCCTGCTTACAAACCTCAACCCTACACCACTGGACAATATCCAGCAGGAAAGGGATGGACGCTTCCTCAAGAAGAAATCAAAGGGAATGGAGAACTGGGGAACAAAGAAAAAATAACATCCATTCTAATTAATTTAAATTTTTTTTTTTTAAGACAGAGTCTCACTCTGCTGCCCAGGCTGGAGTGCTGTGGCACAGTCTCAGCTCACTGCAACCTCCGCCTCCTGAGTTCAAGTGATTCTCCTGCCTCAGACTCCTAAATACCTGGGATTACAGATGCCTGCCACCACACCCAGGTAATTTTTTGTATTTTTAATAGAGACAGGGTTTCACCATGTTGGCCAGGCTGGTCTCAAACTCCTGACCTCATGATCTGCCAGCCTCGGCCTCCCAAAGTGCTGAGATTACAAGTGTGAACCACAGTGGCCCGCCTTAAACTTCTTTAAAAAAGAAAACTGAAGCTCCAGATAGGCAAGCATATTTGTGCTTTAAAACAGTTTGAGTCCGGACACAGTGACTCATACCTGTAATCCTAACACTTTGGGAGGCCAAGGTGGGAGGCCCACTTGAGGAGAGGAGTTTGAGACCATCCTGGGTAAGACATCTAAACCCTGTCTCTACCAAAAATTTTAAATCAGCCAGGCATGGTGGTATGCACCTGTAGTCCCAGCTACTCCCAGAGGCTGAGATGTAAGGATCATTTGAGCCCAGGAGGTCAAGTCTTCAGTGAGCTATGATCACACCACTGCACTTTAGCCTGGGTGATTGGTTGATTGATTGATTGACTGAGATAGGATCTTGCTCTGTCACCCAGACTGGTGTGCAATGGTGCCATCTTGGCTCATTACAACTTCCAACTCCTAGGTTCAAGCAATTCTCCTTCCTCAGTCTCCCAAGTAGCTGTGATCATAGGCACGCCACACCACGCCTGGCTGATTTTTGTATTTTTAGTAGAGACTGGATTGCTCCATGTTGGCCGAGCTGGTCTCAAACTCCTGACTTCAGGTAATCTGGCCACCTCAGCCTCCCAAAGTGCTGGATTACAGGAGGTGAGCCACCATGCCCGGCCCCCATCTCTTAAAAAGAGAGAGAGAGAGAGTTTCCATGTCCAAATAGATTCTATACTAAAATCAACCTGGACGATTACGTGGTTCTCTTGGGTCACATAAAGTGAAGTGAAACAGTCCTTTACATCAACAAGACCCAGTCTAGAGAGGGAGCAAGATATACACGCCACAAACCAAAAAAGGATTGGTAAGAACCATTCAAGATAACCTACCCAAGCACCATGGGAGAACAGAGACCGGGGTTGTCAATTCTCCAGAATTAGATTACGCTTCCTGCAGGAGGCAGCATTTGAGCAGGAGATGAGCACAGAGAACAGAGGTTTAGAACAAATGATGTTGAGCTTTGACTGTCATGCTGGATTTTTCCATGACAGTATTGCTGAAGGTTTTTGAGCAGAGGGATAAACATGATCTTATCTCAGCAACAATGTAGAGATTAGATGGTCCCAGTGGGAGAGATTAAAGGTTAGGAGACCAGTAAGAATGTTGTCGCAATAAGGCAGATGAGAGATAAGAGCCTGCCTTAGAGGACCGGTAAGTGAGGGTAATGACAGGAAACCACATTTCAGGGAGCTGGACTGGGCAGGTCCTGATGAATAACTGGATGGTGGGGGTCGAATGGAAGATAATGCAAGATTTCTGTCTTGGGTGATTTGGTGAATGGTGATGCTATTATTCAATCCGGGAAACTCAGAAGCGGTGTACAGGGAGAAGAGGATGAGGTTGATTGGGTTCAGATACAGCTTGAGATGATTGAGAGATACTCTGGTGGAAATGTTCTGCAGGTTGCTGGAATTTTTCTTCTTCTTTTAAGACAGGGTGTTGCTCTTTTGTCCAGGCTAGAGTGGAGTGGCACCATCTTGGCTCACTGCAACCTCAACCTGGCGGGCTCAAGAAATCCTCTCGCCTCAGCCTCTCGAGTAGCTGCAACCACAGGCACACATCTCCACACCTGATATTGTGTTTATTTTTTATACAGACAGGATCTCATTACATTGCCCAGATTGGTCTCGAACTTCTGGCCTCAAGTGGTCCTCCCGCCTCAGCCTCCCAAAGGGCTGGGAGTACAGGCATGAGCCACCAGGCCCAGCCCAGGGTGTTGAAAATTTTGAGTCCAAAACTCAGGAAGAAGCCAGGTGTGATGGCATGCACTTGTAATCACAGCTACTCAGGAGGATTAGGTGGGAGGATCACTTGAGCCCGGGAGTCCAAAACCAGCCTGTGCAACATAGTGAGGCACCATCTAAAAAAATTAATCAATTAACTAATTAATTAAAATTCAGGAAGACTGGTCACTGGTCATCATTACCTTTGAACAATGAAATTATGGATAGTTTTAATTTAATTGTTTTTAGGGTTCTTGACAGGCACATGTTACTTTTATAGTTACCAAAAATAATTTTTTTTTTTTTTTTTTTTTTTTTTTTT
>CAUYQU010102402.1:0-82619 GCA_963574635.1 Cheracebus regulus | reverse complement strand
TCCTAAGCAAAAAGAATATAGCTGGAGACATCACGCTACCAGACTTTGAACTATACTACAAGGCTACAATAATAAAAGCAGCATGGTACTGATACCAAAACAGAGATAAAGAACAATGGAATAGAACAGAGGCCTCAGAAGTAATGCCACACATCTACAACCATCTGATCTTTGACAAACCTGACAAAAACAAGCAATGGGGAAAGGATTCCCTGTTTAATAAACAGTGTTGGGAAAACTGGCTAGCTATGTGCAGAAAGCAGAAACTAGCCCCCTTCCTAACACCTCATACAAAAATAAACTCCAGATAGATTAAATATTTAAACAGAAGTCCTAACACCATAAAAACCCTGGAAGAAAACCTTGGCAATACCATTCAGGACATAGGCATAGGCAAGGACTTCATGACTAAAACACCAAAAGCAATGGCAACAAAAGCCAAAACAGACAAATGGGATCTAATTAAACTTCAGAACTTCTGCAGAGCAAAAGTAGCAAGCATTAGAATGAACTGGCAACCAACAGAATGAGAAAAAATTTTTGCAAGCTGCCCATCTGACAAAGGGCTAATATCCAGAATCTACTATGAGCTAAAACAAATATACCAGAAAAAAAAAATAAATCTGTCAAAAAGTGGGTGAAGGATATGAACAGACACTTTTCAAAAGAAGACATTTATGCAGCCAACAAACATATGAATAAATGCTCATCATCACTGGTCATTAGAAAAATGCAAATCAAAACCACATTGAGATACCATCTCATGCCAGTTAGAATGGTGATCATTAAAAAATCAGGAGAAAACAGATACTGGAAGGATGTGGAGAAATAGGAATGCTTTTACACTGTTGGTGGGAGTGTAAATTAGTTCAACCATTGTGTAAGATAGTGTGGCGATTCCTCAAGGATCTAGAACTAGAAATACATAAGATAGTGTGGCGATTCCTCAAGGATCTAGAACTAGAAATACCATTTGATCCAGCAATGCCATTACTGAGTATATACCCAAAGGATTATTAATCATTCTATTATAAAGACACATGCACACATATGTTCATTGTGACACTGTTTAGAATAGCAAAGACCTGGAACCAACCCAAATGCCCATCAATGATAGACTGGACAAGGAAACTATAGTACATATATGCCATGGAATACTATGCAGCCATAAAAAGGATGAGTTCATGTCCTTTGCAGGGACATGGATGAATCTGGAAACCATCATTCTCAGCAAACTGACACAAGAAACGAAAACCAAACACTGCATGTTCTCACTTATAAGTGGGCATTGAACAATGAGAACACATAGACAGAGGGAGGGGAACATCACACACTGGGGTGGGGAGGTTAGGGAGGGATAACATTAGGAGTAATATCTAATGTAGGTGAAGTGGTGATGGAGGCAGCAAACCACCACGGCATGTGTATACCTATGTAACAAGCCTGCAAGATCTGCACAAGCACCCCAGTACTTAAAGTAAAATTAAAAAAAGAAAATAACAATAGTTATTAAATAAGTCCCTTACCTGTCTTCTGAGAGTCACCCTAATTCCCAGGATTGTCCTGCTCAGGGTGAGCAGCTCATAGCTATC
Organism: Cheracebus regulus; assembly: GCA_963574635.1. Lineage (NCBI taxonomy): Eukaryota > Metazoa > Chordata > Mammalia > Primates > Pitheciidae > Cheracebus > Cheracebus regulus. The sequence goes on along the minus strand of CAUYQU010102402.1, from coordinate 81,027 downwards.
TCAGATGTGCATTCTGATTTATAAGTTTATATGAAATTAGATAAAACCCAATTGACATTTGCACTCAGATTAATGTATATTGCCTCTGTTTGCTTTTTTTTGTATTTTGTTTCTCCCAGATTTGTACCAGTTATAAAATTCCATAAGTTACATATTTTATGTGTGGGTTATCAAGCCAAAAAACAAAAATAGGGCATACTGTCACATTTAAAATTCAGAAAGACAATGAAGAACTTTTTCTATACTTATAAAATGTATTGAAATTTGCTTGAAGTATCTTTATATAATATCTGGGAGAAATATATGCGATTTTTTTAATTTGAAATTTATATTTAACTGACTTCTACTTTATGTGTGAACTTTAATCTATGGGAACTATACTCCCCTCCAGTCCAGGCTCTGCACAGATCATACAGAATTCTATTGGTAAATGAGGCCACATGATAATCTAGCAGACACACTCCTTTCAATATGTAATACTCCTTTGTAATGAGGGTGTGAATTAGAGGCCTTGAGGTAATTACGCCTTTAGGTAATAGAAAAATATTAAAATTTTTACCTGTTATTTTTCTAATTGTTTTATCTTTTCTGGCCCACATAAGGCCACAAAATACATATCATTCTGCATATATGACATAAACATATGCAGAACTAGAATAAAATAATTCTGATCAATAGTTATTAAATAAGTCCATATATTGTTTTACCGGTACTGAATTGTGAACCTTAAAATTTGTGGACTATTGAGCATTTGAGTCAATATTTTTCTGTTGCTTCTTCTGAGTGTAACAAGAAAACAGATTCCAATTGAGCTAAAGGTGTAGATGTATGTTATTGAGAGCTATCAGTTACTTTTTTCTGACAGTTGAGATAAGTTCCTTGCTTGATTAAGCATTAAACAGTAATAAAAAAATAAAAAAAATTTTTTTTTAAAAAGATGTAAAACTGTAACTTAAGTTTCCACTTTAAGAAATGGGATAAAGAGCAACTTGAACCCAAAGCAAGCATAAGGAACAATTTTATTTTTTTACAGTTTCCATCAATGAAGTAGAAAAGTAACAGAGATAATCAATAAAACCAAACATTGGCTTTTCACATCCGACTGTTTCTGCTAAGGGGTGATAAGAAGGGTTTTCTATTAGAGACGTAGAAATAGAAAACAACATCATGTTGGGTAGTGAAAGTGTTAGAATACTAGGTTGAGTCCGGGGGATATGACTACGGGAGCACTCACACATGACTCAGGGTTTTCACACTGCAAGGTCTCCAGGGACTTGAAAAACAACAATGGCATACATAAAATCAAGTCGAGATACTGGCACTTGTTTGGCAGAGGGTTGAGAAATAAATTGAATGACACATAGAAGTGAACATTAAAAAACAAACAAACAACAACAAAAAACTAATGTTTTTTATAAGACCAGGAACCCACCAGTCTCTTTTGTGCCTTGGCTTGGGGGAGCCATTGGGTCCAGAGACTCTCCTGTCACTCAGACAATAAGGTATGAAAGGGCCACCCAGAATAAAATTTATCTTACATTTTACAACTTCAAGGCAAGAGAGCTGGAATTTTTCATTCTTCCAACTCATCAGCCATTTGCTAGAAACTGTACCCTGAGGATTCAGATATTAATGAATTAAATAAATGACGAATGCCCACCTTGCAGCTTTCATTAAACTTTTCAATAACCCGGAGCACTTCCCCAATTTTGCAATAAACTTTGGGATATAGGATGATGTAAACAGTATAGCTTCTAATTCACAAAAACTAGCTTTTGAATACCAAATTGCCACCTAAAAGCAATGTAACCTCGGCAAGTCATTTAATCCTTGGGATTCTCAGTTTAATTATCTGTTAAGTAGAACCATTGATGTCTATTTTATTCAATTCTTTAGTGAAACTATGTGATGTAATACTTCTAAATGATATTTGCATTTCCTAAATCAAAATAAAAAATTAATAAAGATTTTCTTTCTTTCATAGCCTTTTTATACATCTATTCACTGAATGAATGAGAATGGTAAAGTTGATCATTGCTCCTCCTGAAAATGTTGAAGAACTATTGTTACATATAAATATCTAACGAGATAGTATCATAAATTATTTCATGCCAATTGCCTTTTCTTTGCAACCCAGAATCTAAAATAGAGTAGAGTAAGCACCCAACAAGCCCTTTATCATTGACATAGCTGTAGTTCTTCCTGTGATTCTGAGTGGACCAAGCCAAATATTTACTACTGAAAGAATTCTGAATTATGTTTTCCACTGTTTCCCTTATATGTAACTATGACAAATGAAGAACTCCAGAAAGAGGTTACTTCATTAGTGAGTAATATTTAAGTTATCAAAATGAGCAAGTGAATATTTGTAGACTGGATAAACTTACAGTGGGTATATTTTAGTTACCCAGCCACTGCAATATGCAAATGAGTGCACCTTCATGACACCCCCACGTAGGTTTGTCTTCTGCTGTGCCTTGTTGAACAGCTTGCTCAGTGAGTTGAGGGAAGGTAAATAGCCATGTTTATCAAATTTACCGAAGTCCCATGCTATGTAATGACAAGATAAATACTCAAGTGGAAACTAGGTAGTGGTCCCTCAGAATTATTTAAAATGAGTTGTTCAAGCACTTTCCGTCTCTCAAAGTTACATTATTCACTTCAGCTATCATTTTCAGTATCATTTTATTCTAAAAAAGTCTCCTCCTCACAATTAACCATTTATAAACACAATTTCTCTCTTTTGTCTTTTTCTAAGACATTTTTCTTATCTTCTACCTGTATTCTCTATTCTGTAGGGATTCTAGAGGGATCTTTTCAGAGACAAATCTTTTTTTTCCCCCTTTTTCTCAATTCAGTGCCATAAACCACATATCTACTATTTTCAACAGACAAACTAAAAACTTTAGGCAGTTGAAATTCCTCAGGTAAATCTTATTTATCTGGCATATCTTATTTAGAGTTGAGCTGCAATTAAAAATATTTTATGTGAATTTACAGATAACACTCTATACAAATCTTCTGTGAATCTCTCAAGAAAAGGCAGTATGTATTTTCTCTAGTATAATAATATTAATAGCAGCTATCTTATATTAAGCACTTGCTAGCCTGTGCTAACTCATTTTTATTCACAGCTCTATAAAGTGTGTGCTGTTATTATCCACAGTATATAGATGAGGAGATTGAGTGAGTATCCAATAAATGCTTGTCTAAATCATTATCTTATCTTATGTCATTAAGGAAGATGGCCTATATTCATCAATACAATGAAAAATGTATTTATGACTTAATTTGAAAGCAACTTGAAAGGCATTTCTTACTGGCTATGACTGTTACAATTTGGCAATGTATTTCCTATAATATCACTGAGCCAGATTTATTTTTAAAAAGAAAGTACTCATTGGTTTAGATAATTATCTGTCAGAATTTACTAATGGGCCTCAATTATAGTAGATAAAGTTATGTTATAATAGTTCTTGTCCACCAGAAAAAAAAGGAAAAGTTGGTTAGATAAACGGTAAAAAGGCATGATTTTCAGAAACATGCATTTTTTTTACTTAGAAAGAAAACTGAATATCACTAACTATGGAAAAGACTTCTTTTTTAATAAAAGGAAAAATATAGGGAGTTCTGTTAGTTTTCTAGTACTTTCCTTTTAGATGGCACTGACTCAGATTCTCTGGGAATTTCCACTTGATGACTGATACTTACAGGGATGTGTCTGTCTCTTGCTGAAAGTGTTACAGTAATTACCCATTCCAGTGTGATTCCAACTGGAAAGGAAACTGACAGCTTCCGCAGCAGCTTAGTCAGATGTCTCTGACATTTAGTCGTTCATTTCAGACACCTGCATTTCTAAGGTATCCACCTGCATTCTCATAACACAGAAACTCATTTTTATTTGATTATTAGTAAGTAGACTATCAAAAAAACCAATCTGAGTAAATACATTTACCTGAATATCTAAGCAAAACAAATGCATTTTGAAAATAAAAGAATAGTTATGTGTGATTTGGTCTTGTATATTTGATTCTCTGTATTCCTACTCCTTTAATCTTGGTAAGGAGAAGGAGTATAGAGAGTTTGATTTTGAAGGTTAATAGCCTGATGGTGTAATTATTCAATATGGTTTATTATTGGAATTTAAGAATTATGCTTGTATATCGTGAATGGAATATTTGTTTTTTTGTATTTACAATAAAACTGACATCAAGTATTGAACATTTAATTTACCTACAATTAATCAGAGTGCTTTGTTCTTCTTTACCCTTTGGTTGGAGTTAACATATCAAAAAATTTAAAATAATTCTTAATAATTTATTTTAATACTGTCAATGCTTTGCTGCATCTCTTTCTTTATTCTTTTTTAGAAAACATTTGTGAGAAAACTGCTACCTTGGAATTGCATCATTCCCAAATGCTCCAGTGTGAACTTGCCAAGGACAAGAACGTTGGCCCAGACAATCATCCTACAGCCCTCCAAAAGCTGGAAATCAATACCGATACCACATTGCCATCCAACCAAGAAATGCCATGCAAATCTCATCAATCCTTGCAACACTGGCTCCTTTTCCTTTTCTTGTCGGGACTCCAGTTCATGAGCATGTGCTGTAGTTACTTGCTTTGTCTTTTCAGGTTCCATCCGTCTGTAAAGCTTCTCAGTTCTTCCATATTCCTCTGGTTCTTATCATTTTAATAGGTTTGACCTTCAATCTGTGATCATCTGATGTTTCCTTCTGACCAGATTCAGGTCATGCATTCTCGTTGTGTTGCTTTCTGCCAAACATCACTACAACTCACCATTTTTTAAAAAATTACAGTCAATGAAGCACAATGTGAGAAGAGATTCAAAAATATTGCAAGTATTCTTTCTCTCATCAAATGTCCAGCTTTGTCATTCATTGATGACAACTATCTGAATCAACCACCACTCTGATGTTTAATATTGATGACTTTCTACTTGGTGAAAACAAAAGCTTTCCCTTATTTACCATTTATACTTACTCATCTATTTATTTATGTATTGATTTCATATGAGCATATGAATTTCTGTTTTATGTAATGTTTTCCCTGATGCTCTAATTGTTCAAATGTTGTCATTAAGAATCTCTTCTAGCTAACTTCTTGATCTTTCTGACAAATCGCCATGATTCTTTGAGCATTTCTTAGTTTTGACACAAGTTGCTCCAGATTCACTTTGATGTTTGCTTGCTTCAGCTCTGAAATTGTTCATTTCTCCAAGATACTCTACTTCATATTATATGTTACATATTCATATATAATATGAATATTATATATACACATACATATATAATGAACCAAGATTTTTATATAGAAAACATAGCTATTAATATGATTATATGTGCGCATTTATATATGTATATATTTTTTATATTTATTTATTCCTCTACATAGTGAGAAACCTGTCACTGTGACCTATTTACTTGTTTGTTTAATATAGCCAATATTTCAACTGTGGCAAAATGACAGCTATCTCCACCAGCCTCAGGTATATTCTACCCCCTACCATGGCTACCTAACAATATCTTCACAGCCTTCCATGCACGTCCTAAACTCCCTTAATTTTTGTGGCCACCAGACGGGGTGCTACCCAACAGAAAGGGAAGGGCAAAATACATTCCTAAAATAAAAGGAGCAGAAAAGACCACATAAGTGGGAAGAGATACTCACATTCTATATATATATATTAGCAAAGATGACAGAATTTGCTGATAAATGCATGTTGAAAGCGTAGTCAAGAATGACTCAGAGACTTTGGCTTGAGTAAGCGGTTGACTAAATTGTCATTGATTATAACTGGAAATATTGTCAGAGAAAGATATTTGGATGAATTGGAAATTAAAAACTCTTTTGTGTACATATTGAGATTAAAATGCCAAAACAGAATAATAGAGCAGGCAGTCAGATAAGTGAGTCTGGACTTTAAGTAGGAAGCCAAGATAAAAGATATACATTGAGACTCAACATTACACAGATGATATTTAACAACAGGGATTAGATCATTTTACCAAAGGAATAATTGAACACAGACAGGAAAATATTTAAAACACTGTTAAATATTAGTGAAAGGACAACTAATATCTTTTTTTTTGTGTGGTTACAATGAAAGTTTTGTTCACTGTGGCACTGTTTACAATAGCAAAGACTTGAGACCAACGCAAATGCCCATCAATGATAGACTGGATAATGTGGCACATAAACACCATGGAATACTATGTAGCCATAACAAAGGATGAGTTCATGTCCTTTGCAGGGACATGGATGCAGCTGGAAACCATCATTCTCAGCAAACTGACACAAGAACAGAAAACCAAACACTGCATGTTCTCACTCATAAGTGGGTGTTGAACAGTGAGAACACATGGACACAGGGAGGGAAACATCACACAGTCTGGTCTGTTGGAGGTTGAGGGTCTAAGGAAGTGATAGCAGAGGGTGGGGATGTTGGGGAGGGATAAAATTAGGAGAAATATCTAATGTAGGTGAAGGGAGGATGGAGGCAGCAGAACACCATGGCATGTTTATACCTATGCAATAATCCTGCAAGATCTCCACATGTACCCCAGAACTTAAAGTATAATAAAAAAAATAGTAGCAAGAGAAAATAAGATGGGAATAATTTAAAAATGTAAGTATAAACAAGTCTTATGCAGTATTTTACTGTATTGAAGAGCAGTGTGTGAGCTGCAAATAATATGGGTGTTTCTTAATAAGAACAAATGCTATTACAGCAACACTGATGGTGGTGAGTCAATAGACCCACTCAAAGGTAGAAAACTGATGAAACTGGATAAACAAAATGTGGAGTTAAGCCCTTTCATAGGAATACACATAGATTTTTTACCTTATATTGAAATATGGAAAGTGTATCTATTGTAAAAAATGAGCCAGACAGAGAACTTGTATCTAAATGCAGGTGAGTTAATGGATTTGGAGGTATGGTGATAAAATTCTCTTTTTATTTTTAAATGTTCTTAGAGTCAAAGATCAGCTAGGAATGGTGAAATGAAATGTTTTGGATTAATATTAATAAAGAGATGAGAAATTTAATAACCTTCTCAGAGAGGGTGAGCAAATGATCTACAAAAACACGACAGTACTTTAGGATAGGTGTGAGAATTCACTTGAAGTTGTGATGAATTTAAAGTCAGAAAAGCATTATATATGTGTCCAGGTCGAAAAGCAAGGAGGGAAAAATGTATAAAACAGGGTTGGGTATTATGACACATCAAATTCTTTAGAAATAAAGGTATGGATCTGGATGATTTGTTCAAGGCTCTAATTTTAATTTTGATCTCTAAGTCAGGTAAAAATGGATTTTAATATTTGTAGTATATGGTAGACTACAGAAAGTGTAAGCTTCAGCATACAAGAGTGCCCAATGAGGTTGAAAATTGTGGGACTATGAGTTCCAGACGATTGGGCTAAGAAGATAGTAGAATCTAATAAGAGGAATAGTTTGAAATTTACATTTTTGAGGTGGTTCAATCATTGATAATATTCAACATGGTTGTGACTCCAGGTTGTAGCAGAGAAGACATGAAGGAAATCTTTTTTGGAGAGGACAGAACAAGGCCAAATAACTGAGGTACCAAACTAAGTCAGCTTCTGAGACTGGGGTGAAGGATAACTTAGTTCGAAAGTTGATTTTTCTTCAATGCATATTCTGCAAACAGTAAATACAAGTGATAAGAAAGTAATTGAGTAAACACAGCTCCCTATCTTTTAATTCTTTAAAGAAGTGACCTAAAATGTGGTAGACATTTTGCCTGATAATTTAGGTGAGTCCAAAGCTGCTACCTTTTATAGAAATAAAACAAGGACTGGCTTTGTCAATACTTGAGAATATTTTAAAGATTTTACATTTTAAAATTGGAAAATATTTTAAAGAATATAAAGATTGCTTTGTGTTCTCTACATACATATATGCACACTTCGTAATTCTTTTTACCACAGATGTATACATGTCTAGCAGGAAGGGCCTAGGTAAACATTGAAACTACCAGGGATTTTGGTATAAGTAACCATGGACAGCAAGATGGATTTAGAAGCTAAAGTTCTCATTGAATGAAAAAGAGTGATTTAGTTCAAATAGATGACTGCAATAAGAAATTGTAGCAGATGGTCATATTTGATTGCTTGGATTTTGATGGTGCTCGGAAATTATGGTGGTGATAAGGATCCGTGAAAACATCTCCCACATCCTACCTTAGCAGTAGTGAGGGGTTGGGAAGAAAATGTAGCCGTAACTTCATAGTCCTGCAGGAAAAATAATGCCTTCAGGATAAAAACAAAAACAAAATTTTCTAAAAGAGTTTAGTTTCAATTGGAGGAATTTTAGGGAAGTGCTCATTTTTCTGATGATGCAATGTTAACTTCCATCAATGAATTTGGAGTTACCAGAGAGATATGAGTTTAAATCAAATTGGAGGATTTATAGAGTTTTATGGGAGGTGAGAATAGAGTTGTGGAGGAATAAGTTTTATGTTGACCCAGGTATGTAAAAATATACATGATTACAAAATTAAACCTGGTTTAGAAAGAGGCGGATAATTGGACCTATTTATTTCTTCCTGCTTAGGAACAGTCATCTCTCTAGGAAGTGGTTATGATGAGACGATTAATGTTGGGTTGGAATCTCTTAGCCAGAACAAGGAGAGGCTGTGGGGCCTCCATTTTCATCCCTGCTAAAGGCAGCACTGGGCTGAATAAGAGCTTGTGTTGCCAGGAGTACCATTTTAGGACTTAGACTCTGACGATGCTACACTTCATTTATTCCTTGTAATATCCCCAGACTTTATTTTCTATTTTTAATTATCCTGAGACATGACTTATTTAATGCCATGTTGACCTTTAATTAGCATGAATATCACAGCACTGTGTAGTCTCAGAGATACTTAGTTCTAAGCAACTTGAGTAACACTGGCATAGAATTCAAGGTTTGATTACTATTTCTACTCCAGGCAGATTGCCTTGTAACATAAAAAAGAGGAGTGCTGAAATCATTTAAAATACAGTCTCAGTAACCACTGTATTTTAAGAAACTAAAGGAAAGGGAGGAAAAACATTTATTTTAAATTATCTATTTTCACTTTCTAGAATTTACTATAAAGTATAAGACTTTCTATCTTTAGCTTTTATAAATAGAAACTTTAAGGAATTCTGTTCTCCATATGAAGTGATATATTACAAAATTACAAAGCCCCACTGAGCAGTAACAAGTTGTATTTGGCAAAGCAATACATACTTAGAATCATTGGATTTCTTCTCAGTCAAGGTAGGGTTAATGATGAAACATTTAAATATTTATTTAATGTATAATATTCAAATTAGGGAATGCATCTTTTCATCTTTATAGATTATTACTGCACTTTAAAACATATACAAAGCACACTGACCCATAAAAAACACTGACAATAAAAATAAATACCCCATTAGTTACAGTTTTCTTACATAAACAGAGTTTATAATCCAAGAACATTGCAGTTTGTGCTGAGGTTTCAGGAGAAAGTCACATGGAAATTACTATGCCCTTGTATAAGTGAACATGACACAAAAATCACATTATTTTACCTTGCTGTATAAATAGACTTCATAACCATAAACCATTTGTTGACTGGCCTCCTTAGTCATATCTTTGCTCGAAAATGTTTTCTTGTTTAGATCTTAAATTTTAAATTTACCATGTTTATTATCTTCTGCCAACTATTCTAATCTTTTGAAGTCCCGTTTCATCCAGTATTTTATTTTTAATCTAAATAACAGCAGTGTATATGTGAGTTTGGGCAGGATTTGCAGAACTGGCTAGGAAAGTTTTTCTTTCAATCTTATCAGTTTAAAAAGTTGTGTTGATCCTCCTTCTTACAGTAATTGCAAGAGGTATTTTGATATAATTTTTGAAGCTGAGAGAAACATTTTAATGTTTTTACTATAAAAATTCCTTTTTATTGAAAATGAGCAAGAAGCAACATTGGGCACTAAAAATGCACAATTCTGATGTTATTTGTTTATAATCGAGCTAGAGAACATTTAGGAGAGTGTGCATATGTGTGTGTGTGTAGGTGACATTAGACGGTTATCAAGTAAGTATTTAATGACACAGACAAACGTATATGCCACAAGAGAGAACCAGGGTTTCATTGGGTTTACCACCCAAATTTTAACCTCACATCATGGTTTTCACATTTGTTTATCCTCGTTTTGCCATAAATCAACCTAGATCATATTTTCTGACCTCTTTTCTTATGAACAGTAATATTAATCATTGTTGAAAATATTTTGCCAAATTAGTGAAAGGAGAATTTCAATAAAATTAGTTAGGAAAATAATAGATTGAATGGAGCTAATTTAGTTGTTTTTTAATGAAATGACAGATAAGACATCTTTCCTCAATTAGTTCTGTTTCTTGGAATCATTCACAGCAGTGTACCGGTGAAGAGGGTCCAAGTTTATGAGGGAATGTGTTCTCTTTCTGGATCCACAAGGGGGCGTAGTTTTAAGGGCAAAAACTTTCCAGTGTCATGCCCCCCTCCAATTTCTCTCCAACTGGGAGATTCGATGGTTTATTTTTAGATTTCGTGGGCGCAGATAGAAACTAAAAGTCAATCACTCCAGCGGAAGTTCTAAGGAACGCCTTTCATTGCCCAGGGGTCTTAGAGAAGGTGGCAGTTCCTCCCAGGTTAAAAGCCCCCTTCTTCCACACTCCTTCAGACTCCATGTTTGGAGCTCCATCCATGAACGCTCCCTTTGTGGAAGCTGCTTTCCTCTTCTGAATTCCATCTTTCTAAATTCTCTCACTCAGTGTGAGAGTTTGCTGTTTCTCTCTCCTTCTGTTTCTCTTTCTCTCTCTAAATAAATCACTTTCTACAAACACTTTTAAGTGTGGCATTTACTGTGTACTGCACCGTGGTCCCCTCTCTCATTCTTAAGATGGCAAAAAACCAAAAACCTAAAAAAACTCCTCTCAGGAAAGCTAACAGCACCCTAAACCCCTAAACCCCAATATTACATAATGGTGAGCCAGCCAGGAGAGGAGTAAAGCCAGAAAAGGTGTACAGCCAGAAGAGGGGTACAGCCAGAAGAGGGGCACAGCCAGGAAGGAGGAACAGCCGGAGAAAATACCTTCAAAACCATAAGTAAAAGTGGCCCCGTTATGTTTTGTCTCTTTAAAAACACCTTAAGGGGCCACAGCCTGCTGCAGGAAACTAAAGCAGAGCTAAGCCACGGTGGGTGCGGGTGAGCAGAAATTAAAAGCACAGTTTTTGTTAACCTCCAGGCTCTCACTCTGTTTTCCCTTTCCTTCTCCATCCTTACAGCATGGCAGTGCCACTTACTTGACATAGTCCAATACATTGCTTTGCCTTAGGATAAATATAAGGTTGTATGACTTGCATATTATATGAAGTAATATAGAAGAAAAATGCTGTTGATTTTTGAAATATGCACTAAAAAAATGGAAAGGGTTGTTTCAGCTTTACATTAGAATGTAGAAACCTACAAAGAGCTTGGTTTCCATACTAATGAGAAAAGTCTGTAGAATCTACAAAATCATAACTTGTTTTGAACCTATCACAGAGATGCTCATAGGACCACAAACTAGCCTGAAATCTAAACAAAGAAACATAAACAGATGTCTCTTAGGAGATAAAAGACACAAGCACCAGTAATTTGTAGCAGCACTAAAAGTGGGAAGATGGGGTCTCAATATGAGCAGGCAAAAAGAATTTAGATAGAAGGTAAAGGAATTGCTGAAGAATGAGTGCTGGCCTACGTGGCAGTACAGAGCCTTGGGAGCCACAGACCACTGGGAAGGAATGCACGCCCAGTTGCATGTTCACCCATAAGGAAAAGACTGAGCGCAGAGGGAGAGATTGGATATATTCTTCCTTTGCATGGATAGCCTGGATGGAAATGCCCAGTACTACAAGAAAAGCATGAAGCCCCATCAGGTTTCCTCTCCTCTAAGGAACAAAAAGCCTCAGAGTCCAGGGAAAGGACAGCAAAGGCTTGTTGCCAGCTGGAGCATAGGGATAAAACTCTGCCTGAGAAATATGTACTGGCAAACACAAAAAAACTAGGTGGAGATTTTCCCCTGCTAGGAGAGGAGCTGAGTTATTGAGAATAAAGTTCTTAAGAACAAAGGAAAAGATTCTGCCTAAGTCTGAGGATGAACCAGGGCAAAAGAGACAGCCCTGTTCCCTGCTCTCAGGCCACCAGGTGCTGAGTAATGAACAACATCTGGTAATAGAGTGAGGATGCAGCATCTCTGAAACTCCGAAACACAGAAAGCAAGGTGCAGGATATTCAGAAAAGCCTTTCAGCAAACTGACCCTTATTAAGAGAACAAGGTAATTTCAGAGTAATGTGAAGCCAGTGGTAACATAAGACCAACAAAAGTGAATCCAACTCAACTCCTGATTGAATTGACTCATCTCCCCCACACTAAAGAGCAGACATATCTATTTTCAGAAATAAATACTATTTACCCCAGACTCTACTTCTCAACAAATGACTGACAATCAATCAGATATCATAATACACACATACAAAAGCGAGAAATAACACACTGTCAAGAGACAAACCAATCAGTAAGACTAGAATCAGATATGACTCAGGCATCCAAATTACAAGAAAGGGATTATAAGCTAACTATGACTGATATGTTAAATGTTCTAGTTGAAAAAGGTGGACAAGCATACACTATCAGGAAATTTTAGCAGAGATGAAAACCAAAGTAAATAGTCCTGTTGGGAGTAGAAAAGTTACAGACAAAGAGTGTTATTGTCGGGCTCATCATTAGTCAACAAAGAACCCATGAACTTGAAGATCTGTCATAAAAACTTCTCAAATTAAAGCAACACAAGGTGAAAAAAAAAAAACAGTAAAAAAGCAGAATATAGCACTGAAGATCTATCAAAATGACTAGTCTATCTGTGACTGGACTCAGAAAAAGATTCAAGACAGAAGAAATAATTGAAGAAGCAGTGACCAGGAATTTTTCAAAAATAAAGCAAGACACCAAACCATGACAAAAGAAGCTCAAATAACACAAAGTAGGAGAAATTCACCTCTTACCACCAAGCTCCCCAATCCAGATACTTAGAACCTGTATATTCAAACTGATGAAAACCAAGGATAACTAGAGCTCATCATCACTGGTCACTAGAGAAATGCAAATCAAAACCACATTGAGATACCATCTCACGCAAGTTAGAATGGTGATCATTAAACAATCTGGAGACAACAGATGCCAGAGAGGATGTGGAGAAATAGGAAGACTCTTACACTTGGTGGGAGTGCAATTAGTGCAATCATTGTGGAAGACAGTGTAGCGATTCCTCAAGGACCTAGATTTAGAGATACCATTTGACCCAGCAATCCCATTACTGGGTATATACCCAAAGGATTATTCATCATTCTATTATAAAGACACATGTGCATGTATGTTTATAGCGGCACTGTTTACAATAGCAAAGACCTGGAACCAACCCAAATGCCCATCAATAATAGACTAGAAAAAGAAAATGTGGCACATATACAACATGGAATACCATGCAGACATAAAAAAGGATGAGTTCGTGTCCTTTGCAGGGACATGAATGAAACTAGAAACCATCATTCTCAGCAAACTGGCTCAAGAACAGAAAACCAAACACTGCATGTTCTCCCTCATAAGTAGGTGTTGAACAATGAGAACATGTCAACACAAGGAGGTGAACATCACACACCAGGGCCTTTTTAGAGGTGGGGGGAGCTAAGGGAGGGATAGAAGGGGGTGGGGAGATTGGGAAAGGATAACATTAGGAGAAATACCTAACGTAGATGACAGCAGGGATGGATGCAGCAAACTACTATGGCATGTGCATACCTATGTAAAACTCCTGCACAATCTGTACATGTACCCTAGAACCTAAAGTGTAATAAAAAATTGCAAATTTTTTCTTCAAATCTACTTTCGACAGTGCCTTGAACTGGTGCTCAAGTATTTGTTGAATTATAAATGAATATCTTATCCATTCCAAAACTTATATTTGAAGTTAAATTTAAATTATCTTAGAATATTGCAGAATTACATGAAAGTCTAAGCAAATTATTTCAACCAGTTACCATTTGTCTGCATGCTTTTTTCCCCAATTAAATCACCTGTAATTAATTAGTTTTATTTTATGCTATGGAAACATTTTGCATTTATTTCAATGTTTTATGATATTTCTATTGTCTACAAATTTTGTCAGTTTTCCAAGTATAGGAAATATAGTTCAGAAACACATGAAGAAAATTTGCTTTAGAACAATTCTATAGTTATAAAATGTAACCCATTTGAGTGGAATCTCGAAATTATAGTTTCAGTTCCCCATATCTAATTTAGATGTATTTGGAAGATACATGGGTAACTTGTTGAATATCCACTCTCCCAGATAAAATATTTGGCTATTTTCATACTTCTTTCTCTAGTCTGCTTTTCTTCAGACACCAAAAACAATATATTTTCAAGCCACTCTTGTTGGTACATAGAAAAGAATGACCTTTCTGCATGATTTCAGTGTAAGATAATAGCTAGTATCTTACTATATCTTCCAACAATGTAAATCATAGAAAACAAGGCAGTTCATTTTATTTATATTTGCAAATATTATTTGCTTTATTAGTTTTTCAAATGTTTAATTTCATCAGACTCATAGCACACTATCTAATCAAAATTTATTTTTCTTTTGAAATTTATGACAAAAAGACAAAATTACTATGAAAATATTGTGCTGTGATTAATAAATTTCATGCAACCACTATGGAATTACATACTTATGAAAAAGTTCTGGTACACTTATCTATGTAATGATGCCATTACATTCAAATCATTGTTATCATTTAGACTCATTAGAGTAGGAAGAAAGTATCTGAAATTATTAATTACTCTAGATTATACATATAGTTTATCATTTATGATATATTAACTTGGGTCATGTGTAAAACAAATCAAATAAGAATTAATAATTCAGTGGCATCATAACTTAAGCTAAGTTTATATCACTTGCCAACTTTTACTGCTCTGATTATAATAGCATAAAATAAATTATTTTACGTGACTCAAATCATTTATATAAACATACCAATTTCATGTTTTTTTGCTATAATACGCCATTGCTTATATTCATATAGTAGTTCAGTGTCTCAAAGTCCTTATTTCTTTCATCAGGGTTACAGCAATCAGGTTTTAGTAAAAGCTGTGAGCCTGTAAAATGTAGTTACTCTTTTCTAGACTAATTACTTTTGTCACCTCTAAACCCACATTGCGTCATGTGAATGATAAATTGTGTGGATGGAATTTGAATTTATAGTGCAGTGTTATTGGTAAACTAGAATAACGTAAAGTATTCATTACCGTATCATCAATTACCTGACAACTACTTAATTGATATATTAACCAACAGACAAAAACAATATGATTAAATTTTCTGTATTTCTGGCAATTATTTCAACTTTTCCAGAAATAAATTAATGTAAAGGGGAAATTGCATTGTTAATACATACATGATAAAATGATGTGTTAATGTCATGAATTAATGTATGAAATCTAGATAAATTTTTATTTGAAAATCCTAAGATTTATTGTTTATTTTATCATTAAGATAATACTAACCTAAAAATAAAAACACTTCTGATCAGTTACATATTTAAAAGGAAGGCATT
Organism: Cheracebus regulus; assembly: GCA_963574635.1. NCBI lineage: Eukaryota > Metazoa > Chordata > Mammalia > Primates > Pitheciidae > Cheracebus > Cheracebus regulus. The sequence goes on along the minus strand of CAUYQU010102402.1, from coordinate 65,319 downwards.
CCTAAATAAAAAAACAAAAAAGAAAATGTTAAATATTTCCTTGGACTCTCTTTCAAACATCACCTGAAGGGAATAAACTCAGAATATAAATGAAAACTCATTCTACTAATGTCAGCTAGTACCTTTGTTTGTAAAGTCTTTATTTTTATTTTAGTGACCATATATTCATCTATTATAGTAAAGGTAATGTTTTAATTAAAGTAAAATCATCAGTCACATTAATAGTGATTTTCAAAGTTAATTATTTTATATCTATTTTTGTAGAAACTGTTATTCAAAAAAAACATAGACTAAACAATAAATAATCTCATAAAATCCTAAATTTTGAATAAGGATTTGAAGCATTGTTTAATGAATCTGATCACAGTTTTTTTTTTTTCTCCTTTTTTGTTACACTTAAAATAATTGGTTCTTTTAAAAGACAACTATTGAACAAGAAATAGTGGTTTGTGCAGGAACATTTCCAGCACCCCTTGTGTAACCTATTTGCTGGTGAGCACACTAACTTTTAATGATTACAAAATACAAGTCATTAAAAATAATCCTTAGAGGGATATACACATTTTATAAAGCAAGACATGACAAATCAATCACACATATTTATTGGATAGATGTAATATCATGAGGTTGTGGAAACCAGATAGATAAAATATCTTAGTTCATTCTGGCTGCTATAACAACATACCACAGACTGGATGGGTGATAAAAACAGAAATTAATTTATTAGTTCTGGAGGCCAAAAGTCTGAAATCAGGGTGCCAGGATGATTGGGTTCAGGTGAGGACTCTCCTCCTGGTTGCAGACTTTCAACTTGATGTGTACTCATGTGGTAGAAAAGACTACTAGATTGCTCTCTGGGATCTAATTTATGAGGGCACTAATTCCATTTATGTGGGCTCTACTCTCATGAACTAATTACCTTCTAAAGTCCCCACTTCCTAATACTATCACATTGAGTGGTTAGGATTTCAACACATTAATTTTGGGGAAACACTGCCCCTCAGTTCATTGTACATGATATCCACAGATTTTAACAGAAATGTTTACAAATTAAACATTTCTTAGATATCCTTGTATCTAAGAAAATAATACTAGCTAGAAAATAAGTATTATAGACTTTATTTGGCTGAATGGCCATACAAATTGTATTAATTTTAAAGTATTTTATCTTTCTATCCAAGTAATTATGACAAGTGAAAAAAAGTAAAAAGCTGATTACATTTAGCTATAAAACATTATACAAAGTGTCTTAGTTTTTAGGCTTATATCAATCTATTAGCAGTTCTTATAAATATCAAAATACGTTTAATTTTCAGATGTCACAAATCTGAGATGAATAATTCATGTAATATATGGAATCAAATATAATTATTGATATTGATAATTTATAGAATTTAGTTTTATAAAATAAATTGCTAGAAAACTTATGAATAATTGACTACAAACACTTTATAGATCAACTTAAAAGTAAAAGAAATCTTGGGGCTGTATTCATGAAAACAGAGTTTACAGATCAAGGAAAGTTGTATTATAATTCTACTGGTCTCTGTAATAATCAAATTCAAGAGTTTCTGCTTGATCTGAATATGTTACATAAGCAGATTAAATATCAGTGTATTTCCAACTCAGGTGACTAGGATGATGAACTATCTGGTTAGCAAATTGTTTGCAGAATTCTTCAAGAAAAGTTGAAAGTCTTAAAGAGAGAGGAAAGAATGAAACTATGAACTGACTTTGGATACTTGAATTTCCAATATGCAGATGAGAAATTCTATAAATTCCAGGTTTTCCAGAATAATCAAAATAAATGATTGGTTCAAAAAGGTTTCCCATGATCCACCACACCAAATAATTCACTCTTGTTATTTTATGTCATGAAAATCTGCAATTTTTCCTCACATAATGTATAATTATTTGTAATTATGTGTCATATATGGGTATGAGAAGTTAAATTTTATTTTAACTAGTGGCTCTGGCATTAGCGTAGACAGTGGTTTGGCTTGGTTTGGTTTGGTGAGGTGGAGGGAAAGAGCTAAGCCAGGTGATCCTAAGGACCTGACTGGAACTCATCTTGAAAGAAGACTGATGCACTACTCTTCACTGATCAAGGAAAGTAATTTGCTTTGGCAACCAAGGGAGGGTAGGGGAAGACTCAAAGAAGATGATAGAAGACTAAGACATGATGTGTGAAGGGTCAGCAAGAAAGACCAGTAGTGGTAGACCAAAGGATTTGAATATGATACATGTGAAATCCCATTTAGTAAAAAATAGTATACTATATGGTGAGAGTGACCCAACACACAATACGTTAACATGTATTAATTTTAATACAAATTTTTTTTAAGTTAGTTTTGAAAGTATGGCCAAGAAAATAGCAAGACAGCAGAAGTTACGCAGAAGTTATGTAAGGCAATCAAACAGAAATCACAAAGGTAAGTTAGAAGGAAGATGTATTCTCTCTAGGAGTATCTGCCATTATCTAGCATTCAAAAGATTGTGTGTTAAAGACCTGCTGATCAGGGGATGAGATACAATTGCAGAGGCCTGAGCCAAATGTGAGATGGGGCAAAAAGTCCTGCATACATTCAAGACCCCTCAAAGGAGAACTTTAGTGGCTGAAATGGGCAAAGCAAAAACATTAACAACCATTGAAATTAGACAGGGATGGTTTGACCTCTGACTTTGATGAAGAAAAACAACACAAAACAGAAACATCTTTCATGAAAATTGACAGCTGTAAATTAACAACCACTTGAGCTAGGAGTGTTTTACCTGTGTGGACTAAAAAAATACAAGGAGAAACCTGTAACACTATCATTTTAAAATGTAATTTTCACATTTTTTATTGTTCAACTATATACATAACATATATCGCCTTTTATATGTACATTATTTCCAATTACATTTTAGTGATAGCCAACGAACACCTACACATACCCACTCATGCAGACATTATCCACACACATACAGAGCAGAGGCTGCTAATCGAGGGATGCTTTGGTATCACCCAGCTCTGCCCCAGTTCTTTCTGAAACTTTAGTCAAGTTCAAAAGTCATAAGACAATTCTGTAAATGATGCTTCATTTGAAGTAACTTTCCAAAGTGCACTGTAAAATTATCCTTTGTCTTTCTTGAAATTCTGCTTTAGAATCTTTCTCAAACAGACAGGTGCTTTGTGAGTTTTGTTTTTCTGTAAGTGGGAAGTAAGGAAAAGTGTTATCTGTCCCATCTGTATCATTTACTGCAGAGTAGTAGGATACAAGGTAGAAGCTCAGTTCTAGGGACAAAACGCTACAAAGGCATCCACAATGTACAGCAATCTAGGGGGAGATTCTGGACCTCACCCTTGGGGCATGGAATGAGATTCCAGCTTAGTCTATCTCAAGGAACTTGGAGCCCCAGTTGGCATCTGGGTTAGTTATTTTTCTGAATGTTTTGTTTAATGCCTTCCTCTTCCTCTAAATTGTAAGCTCTATGAAGACAAAAACTATGTTTGATTTGTTCACACCAGTATATACAATGCCTTTTACTCTCTCTAGAAAATACTTAACAAAAGATCAAAGACCAGGAGGTAGAAAAGGGTAAAATAAAGAATTTCTAGCCATTAGAACTGCCCTGAGATGGTAGCCACTGCTTTGAAAAAAAACAGCAAGTACCTCCTTGCTAGTATTTCCAAGAAAAAAATTAATAAACATTTCTCAAGAATATTATGGAGGAAATTGTTTATTTGAAGTGATAGATATTTATTCTTATGTTTTCTGGCACAAATTTAGAAAATCTTTAATAATTACATTTTTTTTTCCTGTCTGATCTTCCATGGACCCCCTAGGTAAGAGAGAGACAGCAGGTAAACTAAGTCACCCTTCATAAAAAGAGACATTTGCAAGTAGTGGGAGGTATAGGAGAAACTACACCATAATTAGAGGGGAAAATGACAAAAGCGTGGTCCCTAGGGTGGTGGATCTCTTGAGAAAAACTCTAGTAGAGGACATCTAAAATTTCCAGCGCCTCCAAAATTCTGAAGGTAGCAAAAAGACAATTTTTTAATGTTAAAAAAATAATAAAACCTAAAACATTTTTACTTTAAGCTGTAGAACTCTTTTCTCAATTTGTCTGACCTGAAGAAAATCAGCCTTGTCAGGAAGGTGAGCAACTGTGGCTAAAGATGAATAAAAACTGTTCTAACTAATTACTTTTGCACTCCACAATAATGGCCTCCATTGTAAAATCATAGGTGATTTACTGCCTGGTCTTACAGTCAAGAGTATTTTTATTTATTTATTTATTTACTTACTTACTAACTTACTTATTTATTTTGGAGGTGGAGCGTCGCTCTGTCACCCATGGTGGAGTGCAATGGCATGATCTCGGCTCATTGCAACCTTGGCCTCCTGGCTTTAAGTGATTCTCCTGCCTAACCCTCCAGAGTAGCTGGGACCACAGACTCACATCTCCACACCTGGTTAATTTTTTTGTGTTTTAGTAGAGATGGGGTTTCATCTTGTTGCCCAGGCTGGTCTCAAACTCCTGAGCTCACACAATCTACCCACCACGGCCTCCCAAAGTACTAGGATTGCAGATATGAGCCACCACGCCCAGTATTGTTTTTAAAAAAAACTCTATGGGTTTAGTGGTGTATCATAAATATAGCTTCCATAAGTTACTTCTGTTTCCTATAGGTTTTCTGTGTGCTGTCCTGTTCTGCCATTTCTTTTTCAATTTCTTTGTCTCTTGGGACTTCATTGCAGAGGATGTATTGATAGTCCTTCCCCTGCCCTGCAAGCTGGGGACACTTGAGTCATTTCTAGGAATACCCTTTTATATTAGCTCTTTTTGAAATTGCTAAGGTCTCATCTTTGACACAATCATCACAAATTTCTGTGCTTTGCTCTTTTCCGGTGTTACTAGCTTTTGCTCTTTCATCACATTTAACCTAGTTTTCTCAAGCTAGTGACCTCTGTCTTTTTCTTACGTTTTCCATCCTTGACTTGTTCTGCTTCTTGACATTTCAGAACGTGCACTTTTGCTTTCCCAACAATGGGTGCTGTTGATACCTGATGCAAAGAAAGAGTTTCTTTTTATCACATCGGATTTTTTTTCTGGTCATAATTTCCCCAGTCCATTTCAATGTAAAGTGCATGCTGATAACACGTCCTACAGTTTCTAATGACACTCAAACTACAGTGAACTCAAAAGTAAAGTTTTACGGATAGCACAGAATGAGATATTTTTAGATACCCATAAAAATTCCCAAAATGTGATTGGTGTTACTCAATGATACTGAGAAAAATTATACTTTGCTACTAGTATTTAGTGATTTGGAAGTAAACATTCTCAAATGATTGATAAATATCACTATATTTTCATTACACACATATATGCAAATATGTAAATGTGTACTCACATATATACACTCAGAAGAGACTTGGTAAATAACTCTATAATATATGATAGTTAAAAATATTTAAGTAAAGACATTCAGATAGGGTTGTGTGGCATTATAACCAATCTTTAAAAAGCTAAAACAGAATTACAAACATATTTATGAATTTGCCACAGTTCAAGACCTAGAGACTTGTACACTAATAATAATATAGTTTTCTTGCTTTTTAAAATTAAAATGTGACAAAACTGAGTAGCGGACATTGTTACTAAACTTAGATTCTGTTATTTAACAAATTGTATTAGAATTTTCATACTTTTGGAAATAAAAGTGATTTATAATTTGGGACTTTTTACAATTCATGCAAAAATTCCTTCTAATATTGTGTAGTTTATTCCCAAGAGAGTTCAAGGCAGTGAATAAAATTACTTGTATTCATAATTGATGTTACCATAATTCACTTATATAAAATGACAATATTTATAATCTTAAAACCAAAAACAGAATAAATATTAATTTAGGTTAACCACTTTTATATTATAAGCAAACAAATAAAAATCTAAATACTATATATATAAACAATCTGCCCAGGACTAGAATTTCAACACTTTAAATGCAATAACTTGGTTTTCATTGTTTAAATAACTGTATGAATAAATATTTTCCATTACCATACTGCTTTTATGCTTTTTTCATTTATTAAATCCCTAAAAGTATATGGTTGTAGCTGTGCATAAAGAGTAAGTATACTAAAGCAAATGAATACATTTGATTGTTAAATGTACAGAATTGCAATTAGGGAACTGTATTCAGTTTGCACTTGTTCTACTCCATATTTTAATGCAGTGTACTGCTACAATTTTTTCTTTAGCAAAACTATATGAATTTAATTATTTCAATGCTTATTTACCTTGTAAACTGGAAAATTTAATAAAAGCCTGAGATAATATTCCAGATCTTATATTACAGTTTAAGATAGTTTTAAAGTGATGTTCTGAAAACTAACAAAATGTTGAATTCCGTGGACATAGTCTAACTTCACAGCCAAGGACAGAAAGGACATATAATTCTTTCCAGTAAACTCTGCACACCCTAGTAATAATCTATTACTGTCAATTTGAGGTTGACTGAATATCAGACAATGTTAGTGCAAACTCCATCTTTCACTCCTAAAGCTATCTTTCTGTTGATTTCAGCTGCATCAAGGATTACAATAAAAATTGAAGCACTCATAAGTAATACCTCTTCAGACAGGAAAATGTGAACTGTCCTTCTGGGAATATTTAATGTCAAAATCTAATACAATGCTTCTCATCTTCTTTGACTATGATTAAACTTATATGCTGAGTGGACTGACCACTTGCTGTTACATCTGCTTTGTGGCAACTCACACACACAAAAAAGGAACCATGAAACAAAAAGTGATCATTTTCAAATTTCCTCTAGTAGTAAAATTCAGTTCAAGATTCTACATTTAATTTTAAAATGGGTTATGATCTCATTGCTATAGGATCAGACAACCGAGTGGAAAGATAAAATATAATTGGCAGTTTGAAAGACAGTATATTTTCACATCTCTGCCAAAACTCTAACAAAACAAATAGAAAGAATAATCGATTTTGAGAAATCATTAACTGCCACAGACAGTAAGAGATAAATTAAGCAAAGTGATCATATCTTCTCTTCTGTGACGGCATCAGTTCCTAGAACACTACTTCCTGGCACCAGCACAGATCTCATGGGACTGATTTTAAAAGTCTCAGACACCAGTATCATTAAAAAATCTGGAGAAAACAGATGCTGGAGAGTATGTGGAGAAATAGGAACACTCTTACACAGTTGGTGGGAGTGTAAATTAGTTCAACCATTGTGGAAGACAGTATAGCGATTTCTCAAGGATCTAGAAATAGAAATTCCATTTGACCCAGCAATCCCATTTCTGGGTATATACCCAAAGAACTATAAATCATTCTACTATAAAGACACATGCACATGTATGTTCATTGCAGCCCTGTGTACAATAGCAAAGACCTGGAGCCAACCCAAATGCCCATCAGTGATAGACTGGACAAAGAAAATGTGGTACATATCCACCAAGGAATACTACACAGCCATAAAAAATGATGAGTTTGTGTCCTTTGTAGGGATTTGGATGAATCTGGAAACCATCATTCTCAGCAAGCTGACACAAGAACAGAAAGCCAAACATCACATGTTCTCACTCATAGGTGGGTGTTGAACAACAAGAACACATGGACTCAGGGAGAGAAGCATCACACACTGTGGGCAGTTAGGCAGGCGGGTAGGGGAGAGACAGTGGGAGGTGGGGACGGATTGGCGGGTGGGGTGGGATAACATGGGGAGAAATGCCAGATATAGTATGCACCTAAAGTAAAATAAATAAATTAAAAAAAGAAGTCTCAACCACCAAGAGTTATTCAAGATGAGTCTAAGAGGAAGAAACAGAAAATACAATGTTGCCTGTGGAAGTGGTGCATTCTCCCAGTAGGCAGGGGGCATATATTTTCCAGGAGCATCCACAAGGAAAACTATTCACATATTTCTAAAATTTGCTATATCATGACAACTTCCACAGTGATAGAAATGGAATTTTTCATGCTATTTATTTAAATACACAATGTTAAGTATGAAAACTCAAAGAAAAAAGAAAATGGCTCCATTTTTTATATGAAGATAAAAATATCATCTTGCAAGTTTAGATTCAGTCTTTTGTGGCATTCAGATTGGAAGTCTTAGTAAGATTCTTAGGAAGGTTTATTCTAGCTAGCCTGCCACGTATAAGTGTTAGCACTGAAGTATTACTGATCTTGCTTGGGTTTCTGTTTTTGTGTGTTGTTAAAAAATTATAAAGTTTGGACTGATAATCTTTGTGTCCTTTCCTCAGGAAAACTATACAGCTTCATGTTCATTTATATTTGTATTATCCAAAGAGAAGAGAGAATACAATCATGGCAGTTTCAAAAAGGAAGTCTTTGATCCCTTCACATATATTTTTAATTTCATTTTGCTTTATTTTAGTAGAGATGAGGTCTCGCTATGTTTCTTAATCTGGTCTTGAACTCAAGCAGTCCTCCATCCTCAGCCTCCCAAAGTGTTGGGGTTTCAGGCATGAGTAACTATGCCCAAACTCTATTTTTCATTTAGATCAAATTATGACAGATATTATAGATACCTTGCTTCACACTCATTCAAGCAACTTCTAGCTTTTTTCCTGTAATATTACATTGAGAAAGCAAATACACACTTTCTATGCTCTCTTGCAGGTAGTGCGCTATATGAGATCAAGTTTTACAAAATGGGAACACCAAAGGCTTGGATACTATACAAGAGCAATCTGAGGCCGTGACTGGGAGATGAAAATTAGAAACTTCTGGAAGCATACTGATAGAAGTATTTGGTTTTTCTAAGACCACTGTGATTGAGATTGAGTTCGTAGCATCAGTTTTCTAGTACAACTGAGACTAGGCGGCAGTGATTTTTTAGCAGAATGGATTCTTAAGATGGTGGATGACAATCTTTGGTATGTTTCGTTGCTGGTTCTGTCTCTGCAGGCTATTCCCTAAGCTTCCCAATATTCTTGAAGTCTTCCTCTGATATCAGTTTCCATTGCCTTCAGCCAAAGATCCCCACTAGCACTTGGAGAGGTGAGAGGTGGTTTATTTAGGAATCGTTACAAATGATGCAATATATAGCAGTTGCTTGAGTTTTTGGTTTTCCATTTGTTGGTCTGTCTGGTTTTATGTGGTAGTCTAGAGGGATTTAAATATTTCCCCTGCTGTCATTTTTCCTTAATTCTCTACAAGTTATTTAAGGTCATACTAAAACATAGTATGACATTGTAGCTAGAAAAGATAAACAGAAAAGATGAACACATTAGGAAGCTCAGGAACTGACAGACATCTACATGGGTCCTTGAGATGTGAGGGTTGCAGAGACTGCTCCTTGCCTCCCACTTCTCAGCAAGTAAATGTCTCCTTTCCTTCAATCATTCATTTTGACATGACTTGCAAAAAGTTTTCAAGAATGGAGCATCAAACTTCTATATAGTGTTAAGGTGTGATCTTTAGTTTCTACAGAGGAACTAAACATTCTTGTGACTAACTTCTCTGGCTATGGTTTTAAGTTATTATTACCTTCTTGCTTATCAAGTTGCTCATTGACTTTTTAAGGCTAACTAGGTGCCTGGATTTTCCCTTGAAGGAACTCATCTATTTTTAAATTTTCATATTTGGGAATACAGGGTTCCACAGGTCCCAAAAAGTTGTCCCAGCTCCCTCTGAATAGCATTCATTCAAGTTTCTCCAGTGCTAATATTTTACCACATTCTCTCTTTCTCTCCCACTTTCTTCCTCCCTCTATATATGCATGCAGGTATGAGTACATGTGTGTACATTTATGTATATATATATAGCTCTTAATGATTTATAAATTTTGTCTATATGAGGTATGATATTCCATTACTCTTAAACAAGTCAGTGATGCCTTTACAATATGTTTTCCTTCTGGTCCAGGATCTGATATAGATTCACTTATTACATGTGGTGCTATTCCTGTTTATTCCACTTTAATATGAAATAGTTCCAGTTTTTCCTTTATTTAATACTGGCTTAAAACACACACACACACACACACACACAGATTTGCTGTTTCATAGAATGCACTGAATTTTTTTTCTGATATTTTCTCATAATTAGATGCAGGTTAAATATTTTTGGCTGTAATACCACAGACACGATGCTGTGGTTTTCTCATTGGATGGCACCAAGGGGCATAGAATTTCTATTTTCCTCATGGCTGTTGTTAGTTTTAATCATGTAGTCAAGGTAGTTTCTCACAGGTTTCTCCATTATAAATTTATTGCTTCCTCCTTTGTAATGAATATGTAGCTTGAGGGAGATAATTCTACCCACTGGTATTAGCATCCCTTGATGATTCTCATAAGCTGATTATTCCTATGATGGCTACTAAATGGTGATTTTCTAATTTCCTCATTTATTCGAAATTTACGAGTTGGCATTCTACTGTAAGGAAAAGCTTTTTCTTCGTTTGTTTTTTATTCTTTTGCCATATTTCTGTGTGTGTGTATATGCGTATCTGCATCTCTGTATTGATCCATTAATGTACCTATCTGTATAGCTATCTCAAACCATGTATTTATACAAATACTTCTAATTCCAGCTAAACTAGAGAGGGTTCGTTCAAGCAATTCTCCATCTCATTTTTATTTTTTATTAATTTATTTATTTATTTATTTATTTTGAGATGAAGTCTCCAAGGCTGGAGTGCAATGGGTGCCATCTCGGCTCACTGCAACCTCTGCCTCCTGGATTCAAGTGATTCTCCTGCCTCAGCCTCCTGAGTAGCTGAGACTATAGGTGTGCGCCACTACACAGGGGCTAATTTTTTTTATTTTAGTGGAGACAGGGTTTTAGCATGTTGACCAGGCTGGTCGCGAACACCTGAGCTCAGGCAATCCGCCTGCCCCAGCCTCCCAAAGTACTGGGATTACAGGTGTGAGCACCATGCCCAGCATTCGCCATCTCCTATTTTTACCTCATTCCCTGGCAATGAGAAACCTTGATCTCATTACTCTCACACTGTGTACTTAAGTGCTCATATTCCCTTATGTAACCAAACTCCTGATCACAAAAGCTGCCTCCTGAATCTAGACATCCTCCTCAAAACCATAACCACTGGCCTCAAACACCTCCTACCTCCTCACCCCCAATCCCTCCACTTTGGCCCCCTCAGGACTGCTGGTCTGCTAAGCTTCAGCTGCCCTCTCAATTCTGATCACTTCAGCCATGCACGTCCTGTCTCCCTCCTCAGCCCCTAATCACTTTCTTTGTTCTGCTGTAGGCTTCTCTCTGTCTTAACCATATTCTCTGTCCTACCCTGACATGTATCACAAATCCTTACGTTTCAAGGGAAGGGGAAAAAAAGAGTAAGATGAAGAGAAAGAGGGAGTTTTTAGATATTTAGGAGTCAAATTGCTACTTAGATAAAACAACATATAATCATTAGTCTTCTTTGAGGCTCGATGTGGCCATGCGAATGAATAGCATTATTTTACTTAGTGTAAATGTCATTTGGAATTTTTAAAAGCTCTATCTAAAATACAGTTTATAAACTCTGTTTTTAGATTGTCTTCCCGTTGCCCTTTCAAATCTTATCTGCCTTTTTCCAACCTGTTCTGTGAGCCAGGTAGTGAACTCTCATCCTCTCTTTTAGTTTCTGTTGGATAACAGGAAACTACAGACAGTGAGGAGAATGTCACTATTTTTATTCTCTCGGTCATCTCTGTGCCAATGCCTCTTGTTGACTGTGTCTCTTGACTGAAGGTCACTGCTCTCCAAGCTGTCTCTATGCATCTCACTCCTTCCACATTTCAAGAATTTTTCCTCTCCCTCATTCTTTCAGGCCAAGGGATACTAAGCATCTTTACAAGCCCCAGCATGTGAGACTTTAGTCTGTGTTTTACCTAAACCTTTCCTATATATTTGTTAAAGTGCCTTAAATAAATGTAATTACCTTAATTTGAAAGCACCATCTGTTCCTACTGGGACCCTTACTGATATATTAGTTGATATTAAAGTGGCCTCAGAAAACAGATCATCAAGATAAAAGATCATTGAATTGGGTTGCTCATATATTGGAAGAACACAAGGATAATCTGTTTGCTAAGGGGATATGGCTAATGCATAAAATCAGGTGGTCTCATGTTTTCTGAAGGTATCACAAATCTTAGCACAGGGTGTATTGCTATGACGCAGTTGCTATAGCCACAACAGCAGCAGTGAAGATCGTGTACGCATTGTGTTTCTTACTGTAGATTTAAAGATCATCTATAGGGGAAAAGAAAATTTTCTGCCTATAAATACACAAGAATATGTGTTGAGAACCTGAAGATACAATGAAATTTTCATAGTCATAGGGAATTTAGGGTTTGAAACCATTCCTAAATCTTGATTAGCTGGACAAGAAGAATTCCATTAAATATTTAACTCAAGCATGCTACTTACGCCAAGGTAAGCATGTTGGTGAGAAAGAGGTGAGATCCATAGATATCGGATAAGTAGACATGAGTAATGCATAAAATCTGATCCTCCAAATTTCCCTCAAATTCTGTTACTGGTAGATACAGCCCTGTCACTCCCAATATAGTCTGAGAGATTCATCCATCATCTACATAAAAGCTTTTGGTGATGACATTTTGGGGCACTAAACTCACAAGTTGATTCCGTTTCTCCTCAGGTTCCATCCCCAACAACATCTCATTTTATTCAGGCCCATAATTAAATGTTAATACTAATAAAGGCTGGACATAGTAATACAGGTCTTCTTAACAACGAAATAGCCTATATATTTAAGGAGTTATAAGATTATATCAATTGATATTCAGCTGTAGACTGAGGAGTATGAGTTGGAGTAAAACTTAAGGCTCAGACCTCATAAATAGATATTGGCAAAGGTGCATGCACCCAGAAAAAACATATACCATGTTGTGCTCAATTTTCCAGGAGTGGCATTATAATCTAGTCATTAGGCTAATTAAATCCTTCACTCATTGGTTTGCACAATATACATGGTTAAATTAGAAGATCTTCCTGGGTTTTTGACAGAGGAAGATATGAAGATTATGGAAGATGGAAATATTGAAATGTGCCTGTCGATTTAAATGTGCTCACCCATCTACCAACTATACTCTGAAAGTTTGGAAATATCATCTCAGATTTTTTTTTTAATGTAATAGTAAGGGAAGATATCAGAATCATTGAAAAATTTTTTGTGATAATTACTGTCCATGGGCTTAAGAGGATAGAAAGAGATTCTGTAATATAAATGGGTTTTCTGATTTGATTGAGAATAAAGGATGTCTAATTATAAAAATCAGATAGAAAGAGCCAGGTGGAAGTACCTGAAACTGCTCTGATTCTAGTGAGATGATCAAGCTAAAGCATTGCCTAGTGTCTGAAGGAATTGCAGAAATAAGTTCCACTATTAAAGATGCAAAAGGTAAATAAATGTTGACTCTTTTTAAATCTCTATTTAGTGTGCCTATTGGTCGAATGTGAAGAGTAAATGCGTCTTGTATAGTGACCATACATTTTTAAAATCTTAATTATTAGGTTGGTAATTGTAGCTTTATTTCCCAAACAGATAAGACCTGGTAAATGACTTCTAGTCTCTCTACTTTTTGTCCCCATTTACAGGTAGAAACAAAAATGGAAAGCCAAATACTCTCCCCAAACCACTCACATAAGATACCTCTTTACTAGTTATTCCATTTCAGCTTTACCATTCCTACCACCTCCAAATGTATCTTACAACTTACTTTTTTCTTGCTATAAGATTTTCCCACTCTTTGGCCCACCTGTAAGTCTCGTAATGCTGGCCGACTCCCTTACTATAGCAAACTCTAAATAAGCTTTATTTGTTTTTATGTCAATAGTCTTTGCTTGTTTTTGCAGTTTTTTTCTGAAGCTGCACCAAGAAAAGGTTTGCACTTCTCATTACTGTAGACCCCCGCCTTCAACCAGAGGCATAGCACCCAGGGAGGACTCCTGCACCTGGCTGGGGAGCCCATGACAAAGTGGAAAGTCAGCCACAGGGCTGAACTCTGTTCTTTTTGCATTGAGTTTCTCAGCTCCTTTTCTCAGCTCTCAGTTTCTCAGCTCTCAGTTGGCTTTTGGATTTTTGATTGTTTTTCATTTGTTAGGTGTCTGTAATGAAATCAGGTCATTTTTTCTCATCCCTTTTGTTCTCCGTGTGTTTCCGTTTTGCATCGTGCTGAGTAAAAACATTATCTGTCACAAGGAGAACCCCACTATAAAGCAAAGGCGTAGATCCTATCGGCTTGTTGTCTGAGTTGGCTTAACAGCCCAGTGACTGCAAGACCAACTTGTGCACATGTTGGCCAGGAATGGGCTACTAAATGCTGGATGGCAAGATCTGATTGGACTGTCCCCGGTAACCTAAAAGATACTTTTATTCCATAGTAAACTTAAGGATCAAAAACACCCAAAAGGTAGGGCAAATTTTTCTAAAAACTACAACCTAGAACATCTCTAATAAAAATTGATTGGACCATAATTTAATAATAATGACTCGGAAACATAAAACTGTAGTCAATTTGGGGGATAGACTAAAAAATACTTTCCCACAAGATTCAGAAGTTAAATAAGGTGTTGATATAGCAGCAGCCCTTTGATCTCAATTTGTCAATGAAATTAAATCTGAAATTAATTCAGACATATGAATTAGATTAAGGAATAGCCCCTTTACCTGAAATACAATGACTTGTAAAACATTTTTAAAGGGCTTTAGAACAATAACAAATAAAAAAGTCAGGACCTAAAATAAACTTATGACCCTGCAACTTAAACAGCTATGCTATGTGGCCCATATTTTAACCCCTCTTAACAAGAACACTCATAGATACTCTAAAGAGAAAAGACAATGGAAAAAAGATTGTCCTATATGGTAAAATATAAACACAAATAAGAACCTTCTATTTAGATCAATGAGTGTTCTCTAGGATAGAAAAAAGTATCCAGTAGCCTCTCTTAAACACTCAAGGCAAGTTAACTATAAATATAAATAACATTGCCATTTCCTGTTAGATTTGACTAGACTTTCAGCACCTGGTATATACAGGTGTTACACTTTCTACATTAATTCAACCTCTGGCTCAGTGTAAACACCGCTGGTAAATATTCAAATAATTGAGCAGTTTTTTTCTATCTCCCAGTTCTTGACTATAAACCTTGGATTCTTGACTAAAAAACATTCCATTCTATTCTGTAATATGACCACAGAAAATGAAAATGTAATAGAGTATGGTTGGCAGAATAATATTCCCACCCCAAGATGTCCGTGTCCTAATCCCTGTTACCTATGAATATGTTAGGTTACAAGGCAAAAGATAATTACAGTTGTAGAAGGAATTAAGGGTACTAATCAGCTAACCTTAAAATAGGGAGAGTATCCTGGATTACCCTAATGAGCCCAGCATATTCACAGGATTCTTAAATGTTAGTGAGAGAAACAGAAGATATTCAGAGGTGGGTGTGGCTGTGAAATAATGGTTAGACAGATACATCATTATTTCCTTTGAAATTGGAGGATGAGAACCAATTGCCAAGGGATGTGAGTGGCTTCTCTTCCAGAAATTGTAAATTATTACAATCTATTGATCAGATTCTAAATTTGAGAGTTTTTAATTTAGAATTAAAGTAGAATCACTTTAATGTAGCACATAATCTACAATTAAATTAATTCTAAATTTTAATTTGATAACCTTCATATGGTAACAAACCACCTGGAAAAAAGTAAAGAAATTCAAATATGCAACCAAGAAAATGTAAGACCTTAGTTGTCACCTAGTGTCATGAACAATTATATAAAAATTTTTTTTTGGTTCTCCCTGTGCCCCTAGTTGATATTACTTCTTGTGTAACCAGGAAAGTGCTGCTTGCCTTAGACTAACACTTCAGAACTTTTGGAACAGTATTCTGAAACTTGTCTGTTACACAGACACATTTAATTCGATAAAATCTCTTAAGACTGAAAATTTTACTTTTTCTCACTACTTGCCCTTGAATCTCTTCTTTTGTACATGTGATGGTGTCTGACTTCCGCCTAGCTATAGTAAGCTCTCAATCATTCTCATTTGGGTGGTCTTTCTATTTATTCTCACATTTTTAAAAATAAAGCCCAAAACAATCTGAGAAGTTTCTTTGTTTAAATAGTGCTCCAATTAATCAAGTTCTTACTGCACTTTAAGACGTCTTTAGTAATTTAAAAGAAGGCATTTAAAATGATTGAAATACTAATTACCAGTCATTCTAACGTGCCTAATAAATCAGGCCCCTAAGAAGCTCTTCTATATAACAATAATTAGAACACTTTCTATTTGGTATATCCTTAACACTGAGCTCACATGAGTTAATAGACATTAGACTTACAAATGCCTCATATATATGACTTCTGAATCTCAAATACCTATTAATGGTCAAGTGTTTGCAATCTTTTCAAACTAAACTGGGGCTTCATTAAAACCAATTAATCTTGAGAATTTCATTGTACTTTGGTCAAGACAGTCATTGATCGCATATTTGTTTTTCTTTTTCCTGCATTTTTTTTTCTGACACCTTCTCCTTTTTTTCAGCACTTGGGTAAAAACTCTACTCCCATTGTGTGATCTTGATTACCCTTGGTGTTATCCCTACTGTGTAATTTAAAATCACTTCGTCTGTCTGGCTCAATACAGTCAGGAAGCAGATTTGCAACCAAAGCCCAGCAGGTAAGTTATCTTCTCAGAGCCTGTGGATCACAAGCAATCTAATATGAAGACATAAGAGATGGTTAAGATCTCCTTATATCAGATGCGGACCCCTGAGGAGAAGATTGGTACAGGACTGTTGTTGAGTTTCCTGTGTCCTAACCTGAAAGGTTACATTGGTTTCTAGGCATTTCCAAGCTTCATTCTTCAGAAACTCTTTCTAAGCCCCCAAAATCTGAATTCTATTTCTCATGTCTTTTGTTTTCTTTTCTCTTATAGGCCAAAATGTTTAGCACATGGTTTTATTAAACTTTACTTAAAGAAAAATAAATAAAGGGAATAAAACACACAGAAATACAAATAAAAATCCTTAAAAAAATATGCAGAAAGTACACTACAAGAGTAAATTGGACTAAAACTAGCCTCTGGCCTACAATAAAGCTTTATTACTTTTTTGATTTTTAAAATTTTATTATAAATTGACAAATTATAATTGTATATATTTTTGGGATGTGATATGTGTATATAATATGAGATCATTAAATCAAAATAACATATCTATCACCTCAAATGTACAATGACATTTTAAAATTTAGAGAAATCGTGGAAAGTTCAAGTTTTAAAGCAGATGCAATTAATGTTAAAATTATATTTAAAGGTTTATTAATGTACTAATAGATTTAAGAAGGGAGGGATCTTCTGTACATAGCATAATGTTAATGTAGACACCTTAAAAAAATAGAAATTTTAAATGAAGTTTCTATGATACATTTCACTTAAAAAAATAAATTCCTCTGATATTTGCTGCCTACTCAAAAATAATTTGGAAGCAGATATTTTTAACGAAAGATTATTGAATGGGGGTAACTTAAAGTTCAGTCACTTTAGAAAAAGTACCACATTGATTGGAAAGATGAGATGAGCCACACACTGAAGTAATTGCAAGTAGGGCCTCAGAGCCAAAAGTTGCAATATGAATGTTAGTTTTTCGGAATTGTTCAGATCCTGAAGTGTGCACCGGAATTTTTGCAAATAGCAGAATAAGATTTTGAGACATCTCATATACATATTGAGAGGGCATGGTATCCCCAGTCGTGGTATGGGTCATGTTTCCTCCTTTTACTTACCGACCTCTGATACTCTGTATCAAGTTACCTTCTTTTCTTAACTAGACCACAACCTTAGCTTGATGGATTGTGCCGTGTACTTTCGTCTTCCTCTAATACAGACGTTGATGAATAAGAGTTTTCAGAGCAATCTCCACCTACCTCTTTTTACAAATAAATTTTAACTGAGATATAGCCACACTCATTCATTTACAGATTTTTCTATGTTTGCTTTCCCACTTCAAAAGCAGAAGAGTAGATATGACAGAAACTAGTGGCCCACAAAACCTAAAAAATATTTTAACTGACCCTTTACAAAAAAACGGGGGTTTGCTGACCCCTGTTCTAATCCATTGTGATTTCTAGTAAAGGTAATATATAAAAACTCAAACTTTCCATGCTACTCCCTCATCCTTATTTGTTAGTGGCTTTCTACTACTCTTTGGAGAAACTACAAAGTATTTAATGTGGCTAATAGGGCTCTGCTGATGATCTCAGCAATCTGGGCCTCTCCAGAGCCATCCTGCCATATTTCTTTTCACATACTCAGATTCTACTCTAGATGGTGTCTGTGACCCTCACTGAGCAGAATACTTAAAATTGCTCAGAAATGTTCTTTTTCTGCTTTGTTGGTTGGTTATTTTTCATCTTTCAGAGTTCAGCTATATTTTCTTTCATGAAGAAAATGCCTGATGCACCAAATGAGGGTTTGTTTCCTGGTATATACTGAATAAAACTGTATACTTCTCCATCATAGCATTTACCATACATATTTTATGTCTATTGTGTATCCCCTCCATGAGAAATAAAAATCTCTTAGAGAAGGAAATATCAGGGCAGGGATTTTTGTTTCGTGCTTGGTACACAGCCACGTCTTCATACATATTGTTGGACACATGATTCATTTTTTTTTATTCACCACTCCTATGCCAAGTATTAATCACAGTTTTTTTTTGTTTGTTTGGTGGTTGGCTTTTTTGTTTTTGTTTTTGTTTGCTTTATTTTGTTTTTTTGAGACAGAGTCTCACTCTGTTGCCAGGCTGGAGTGCAGTGGTGCTATCACGGCTCACTGCAACCTTGGCCTCCTGAGTTCAAGCGGTTTTCTGGCCTCAGCCTTGCAAGTAGCTGAGATTACAGGAACACATCACCACACCCAGCTAATTTTTTGTATTTTTAGTAGAGACGGGGTGTCACCATGTTGGCTAGGATGGTCTCAATTTCCTGACTTCGTGATTAGCCCGCCTTGGCCTCCCAATGTGCTGGGATTGCAGGTGTGAGTTATTGTGCCTGGACTAATCACAGTTCTTCGAATATAGTATGTGTGCAGAAGATATTTACTGAATAAAAACAAATGTTTTATTTAAACTTTATGAAAAGAAAACTTTACAAGTTAGAAGTGGTTTACTTGGTGTATTATTATAAAGTGATCACACTTGTGTATAACTGCAACCCAGATCAGGAGGTGAAACATTCCTAATACCTCACATGCTACAATGGCTTAATTTGTATTTCCTTGTAATGAGGTTGAAGATATATTAATGGTTCATTGAAAGCAAGAAAAATCTATTAGCATGTAAAGAAACATATATGAATGTTGGGAAAAGTATCAAAGGAGAAAGGATTTACAGAGTGCCTACATAAATTGGTTATGAGTAACCTATAAACAAGGAACAACAAACTGCGGAAGGCCTCTCCATGCCTCATGTTCCCGTGCAGGGTGACTTAGGATCTGTTACCATAAACATTGTGTTCAAGTATGTAAAATCCCTTTGTAGCACTGTGATGTAGCCAGACTTGTAGGCTCCTTGTAAGGCCCGAGTTCCATCAGCTGCACATAGATAATAGGCTAAAGATAACCACATGTTTTTTTTTTTATTTGTGAAACTCCCAAATCACCACTGTTATCAGTCCTTAGAATGACACACCAGTTCTGGCTCACTGATTCAGTTCTGGCTCACTGATTCACTCCACCATCACCCTCTCCCCACCATCACTCCATCCCTACCCTGTAGATCAAAGTGATTGTAACCAATAAATAGTGTGGATGATCAGAGTTCAGGGCATCCACTGTCTCCTCCAAAGTAATGAGTGATGGCCCCCTGGTCCCACTATCTCTCTTAATCTGTCTTCTTCTCATTCCTTTGTGGCCACCAGACACAGGGTACCCACGGGTGACGTCAGGCTGGTTCCCTACATATGTATTTACCAACATTATGAGTCCAACCAGTTGGGCTCACAGAACACTTCTAAGAGCTCAGACTTTCCCACTTTCCCAGAATTAAGAATTAGAATCTTGTCAGATACAGAGGCTCACACCTGTAATTCCAGCACTTTGGGAAGCTGAGGCAGGTGGAAGTCAGGAGTTCCAGGCCAGCATGAACAACATGGTGAAACGCAGTCTCTACTAAAAATACAAAAATTAGCCAAGCATGGTGGTGCCTGCCTATAGTCCCAACTACTCGGGAGGTTGAGATAGGAGAATCACTTGAACCCAGGAGGCAGAGATTTCAGTGAGCCAAAATCATGCCACTGCACTCCAGATTGGGTGACAGAACAACACTCCATCTCAAATAAATAAATAAATAAATAAATAAATAAAATATCTTTCTTTTTTTGCAAAAGCATTCTTTCTTTTTAATGATCCATTTTTTAATCCACAAAATGATTTTTTTGAAAGATATTTGAAAAAACTTCAAATTATTTTCTCTATTTCTCTATTCTTTCTAGTTATTTTCACTATTACCCTTTATTTGTAGGCCACTATAAGTGGGAGTCGTTGTTAGTTTTAAAAGTGTGTTTCTGATATATAAATAATATGAATATAAATAACAATCATGCATCCATTTTATGAAGTAAGAAGTAAAGGCTGAAATGACAATCATTAAAAAACATAATTATTTTGAGTACAACACAAAATAGCTTTGGATTTATAAATACAGTACTGAGGATATTTATTGAGACATGTTTTTGTATACATAAGGGGTTAAATGAAAGACCCAAGGAATAAGCCTTCAAGTAATATATGTACTTTTTGAAATAAAATCTAGAGACGTAGCAATAACTGTAAATTTTTTCCTGCTCAACTACCATAAAAGAGCTCATGTAGATTTGCCCTTTGTGAGTGATCAAATAGTCAAAGCTTGTTGACTACTTTGCCTGGTAAAATGGCCTTTCATACTATTAAAAATATGTCATTATTGCTTGTATTACTGAGTTTTATCTTGTTATCCATAAAATGGAGGATAAATGTGGTCTTTTATCTACCTTACCTTTAAAGAAACTTTTCTTGAATTTCATTGACCTTTCAGAAGTTTATTGTCTACTCATTATCTTTCTTAAAGTTTTCAAAGCCTCTAGGAAATTTTAGTTATGTATTTTTGATGTTCTTGCATGAGATAATGTCATAAAATGTACCTCAAAGGATATCACTGGAAAATACATGTATTATATATTTTTCTAATATGTAAAACTCTAATATAAATATTTATATGTGTTATAATTTATGTGTATTTATATATAAAGGTATTAAATGGTATTCATATAACATTTATATAATTTAATATCTTTTATTATCATTTTAATATCATTTATATAGAGATATATAAATTCTAAATATATAAATATATTAGTTATAGATATTAGATTTTAAATATATATGTTAAATTTTAACTTATTTAAAATATTTTAAATTCATATACTTAAATTTAAATAAATATATATGTATTACAATTTAAAATTAAAAACCTGAAAATTCTTTTCTGAATCCTCACCAATCTTTATATCATTAGCAAGCACTAAAATAATTTGATGTTAAACCTAAATTAATTAAAGAATAGAAAAATTGAACAAATATGCCTTATTTCTTTCACCAGAAAGCATAGAGAAGCTAGCTGCCACTGCTGAACCATGGATCACTGCAGGAAAAATGACCGGTGCTGAGAGTAGTCTTTAATTCATTCACTAGCTTTCTAGTTGTATTAATGATAGAGTTTCAATGTGGCTCTTTTCGTACTTTGCCTCATTTCCTCTCAGTCTTCCTCTTAAGTCAGCCTCAGTTGCAGTGATCAGTTCTATCCACGCTCAGATTCCTGCTTTCTGTGCCTTCTCTCACACACCTGTACAACAGATATTTTCACTTTCTGTTTCAGGAGCTTCTCTGAACTACTAAAATCTATTCAATGGTCATATAACTGAGATATTGACAACCCATAGGGGATCCAGCCACCATTTAGAAACAAGGGTGGGTGGATGGATACTCTCGTCTTCCATGCGTCAGATGAACAATTCCTTCATGCTTCTCAACACAGTCTGGTGGAACTGAAACCCTGTTGCCTATTGCAGTAATCTCAATAGTGCCTCCCTTATAGTGACTCTTCTTTCTTCAACATCTTATCTGTTTTCCCCAGTTTCTCACATTTCTTAGAAAATTCAACTTCATCTAACTCTATGTCTTTAGCTTTGATTTTTGAGAATCTACATTAAAGTACTAGTCACTGGAAGTGGTCCTAGAAAGCAGAACCTCAGGACAGTAATATTGAAGGATCTCTTCTGTACCTCAAAAGTAATAAAGACTCCATTGTTGGTTATAAGTGTAGTAACAATAATCCCTGGCACGTTATGTCATCACACTAATTAAGACAATCATCTGAAATGTCCTGATGTGAAATACAAGTTTAAGCAAAAGCATTGGCCTTCTCAGTAGTCCTAGAAATTAAAGTATTTTAATAATTGAAATTGTAAAGATTACAAAGATAGTTGGCTTTTTGTTAAATACCTTGGAAGCCTTAAAGTAAGGAAATTATAGACTCAGGTCATCAAACTGTTAAATCAGAGAATGCTGTAAGAGTCACAAAAACTCCGTGGAAGCATTTAAAGAAATCACTGTCTTCTGATTCTGGAGGGCAGACTGTGCAGAAAATCAGGCAGAGGATTTTGTTGTAAATGGGGTGTGCCAGCAAAAGAAATTGAATGTAATGTACATTCTCCTATGCAAACGTCACGGTACTAAAGGGAGGAGCAGTTCACTGAGATACAGGATGAAAATATTTGGGTGGATGTGCTGATAACTTTGAAAACTCAAATTACCCTCAACGCTTAGGCCACAGGTCTCTTTCCTGGAGAACATTAGTTTCTGAACTATTGACTAGTAACTCTCCCCAGAATCTGCCCCTGTTTGTTTGTTACAGATAAATGAAAGGGTCAATTTAGCCCAATAAAATAAATACAATCACTGACCCACGGAATTATCTTGCTTATGAAATAAAATGATTGAAAGACATGGGTAATATGTATCAGCAGAAACCAGGCAATCACAGGTGAGCATCTACCTTAAGGGTGTTGGACACAGGTGTGTAGTGTTAACATAAGTATAGTTTATTTACATGGATGCAATCTATCATTATTTAGAATCTACTACTAATATGTTGCTGTGATGGTCCTTAAAGATTGCAATCAATAATGCCTGTGTAAATGAAGTGGAATGCTAGAACTTACTTGGCAGAGTATTGAGGAAGAAATCAGAAGGCTAAAGGTGGTTTGAATGTTGACCAGAAAATCCATCACCTGATGTATTCTCTCAAGGACACACTCATCTCATTAAGGCAGAGGTCACAAACTATGTCCTGGAGCCAAATCTACAGAGTGACCTGGTTTTGTGTATCTGTGAGATAAAAATAATATTTGAGTTTTCAAAGAGTTGTAAAAACAAGCAAAGGAAAATATTTGACTGTCTGCGACCTGAAAACCTAAAATATTTACTAAGTGTCTCTTTAGAGAAAGTTTGCTGACTTGTGCATTATGGCAGTAAAGAATGTGCTGTATTCTTGATTAAGTTCAGTGGTGGTTGTTGGTTTCTATTAGGAGGTGCTGCCAAGAAACTGGGTTCCCTAGTTTCAGTGAGACAGGTAAGTTTCTGGAACAGCAGGAGCCAAGTGGGAGCACTTAACTGTCAAAAACAAGGGGGATGTAACTGATACAATGTTCAGCCAGGGTGGCAATCAGGTAGGTGCTTTGACCCAGAGAGATCTGCTGAGATGCTGGTTTTACTAGAGGTGAGACAGATAGACAGCAGATTAGGCTCTTGATTGACTTGTGTAGTCAAAAAATATCAACAGCTTGTGAGCAGAAGCTTGATATAAGCACCATAATAGAAAATTATAATTTTTCATTCAGTTCCTAGAACAAAATCAGTTTTCAAACTGAGAGGACATAGATTGAAAAAGAAGATAATTCTCTTGCGGAAGCCCCTCCAACCCTACCACAGGTGAGCACAATAAACAGTATATGATTGCTTGTTTTTAAAATGACCAGAAATATATAGAAAGTGTTTAGTGCCTGGCTTCTTGAGGTTCATCCGTGTAGCATGAATTAGTAATTTATTCTTTTATACTACCAAACAGTATCCCCTTCTATAGAGAACACATTCTGTTTGTCAATTCACAAGTTGATAGAAATTTTTATTATTTCCAATTTGGGACTACTATAAATAATAGTAGTAAGAATATTTACTTACAGGTATTTGTGTAGACTTATTTTCATGTCATTTGGTAGATACCCATGAATGGAACTGCTGTATTATATGCTAAATTTATTTTTCACTTCATAGGAAACAAACAAGATGATTTTCAAAGTGGGAAATCATTTTACATCCTCTGTAGCAATGCATGAAGGTTTCAGTTTCTCTATATCCTTGCCAGTGCTTAATATTGAACATATTTGTATGATGAGGATGATGATGATTGTCTGCATACTGGAATCTCACTGTGGTTTCAATTTGTGTTTCCCTAATTAGACATCCATACATTGGGGAAATGTCTATTCAAATTTGGCCCAGTTTTCAAAATTGTGTTGTCTTCCTGTTGACTTGCTAAAATGGTCTTTTTGTGCTCTGGAACAAGACACTTGCATTAAATTTTCAAAACAGAATTTTGTATATGGGAAATCAATCAATTTGCATCAAAAACTTCTTGAGTAAAATTACTTATTTCATAGTTATTGCTTCTAATAATCTTTGAAGATTAGGTAATAAACCTATTAAATTGTGGAAATAATTTTGCACATACCTTAGAGGATCTGCCAATCACAATCTAGTATGTCTTAAGAGTTATAACACTGCAAAAAATATTTTTATTTAATTATGATTATTTACCCTATATTATTGAAAAATTTTCTTCTGGATCTTGAAGACTCTGAAAAGTTTGATGTATGGATTTGGAGCTCTCAAAGTTCTTCCTTAAACTGCTGTTTCTCTGTATCAAGCTCACTATGCTTTTTTGAGGGAATTTCCAAATTTTATCTTACTTGAGTTTTACATTTAACAGCCATGCTTATTATTAGCTTCTCTAGAATGCTGGCAGGGGATGGTTACCTGAAGATAGAATGAAGTCTCGCTTGAATAATTCACTTCCAACACTTTCAAAGAAATACCTATAAGCAATCTTTTATTTTCCTTCTAAAATTGTGCTGCCTTTATCTCTTCCTTCAATGCATGTATCTTTCTGCTTTACTTCTACAGGAATTTCAGTTAGTACTAATTATAATCCTAAATTTAAGGTCAAAATGTACCTACATGATGCAGTTAGGTAAAAGTCATTGTATAAAAAAATAACTCAATTATCTCACCATATGAAAGTAAGAGTTTGCCTAATTTATAGAGTGGCCTCTTCACCTGTGGCAGACATTCAGCAGTTCCTAACCACCAATTCCTCTTAGTTCAAATGTGCCATTTACTCATTGCTAATGTCCCTCTCATCTTAACAAAGACCACTTTCTAAAATTGTAGCCTCCCTTCCCTGCATAAATAATTTATCCATCTCTCAAATTGATCTTATTTATTGTCCAATGATGTTCTAATGTCTTGCATCTCAAAAAAGCAATGTCTTTAAAAATTTATGATTATGTTGCCTTCTCTGTGGAAATTCTGTTGGACCCTTATCCTGTGATTAACTTAATTCCAGAAACTAATGAATTGGACTTTCAACTGCAGTTTTATGTGATTTTATTGTACATTTCTATTGTTATCAGTAATAATCAATATTATTTTGCAGCCAATAAATACTACAGTCAGCTTACTATATATATTTTCCCATAGAATGATGCCATTTCTAGAAATCCTTGAAGTTTAGGGCAGCATGCTTTGTTCTCTAACCTTGCTGCCTCTGAATTTCAAGCATTGTCTGCTGGCCTGTACCATTCCTGATTACTAATATCCAAAATGAAACTAGGCAGCCCTATCCCATGGAGCATCTACATCCATCTCAGCCTTTTGAAGACAAATGTCATCGAGGTTCTCAGAGATTCCCTCGTATCCTCACTAGTAAGGAGAGTATCCTCTGTGTCCTCTACGTAGAATAGCCAGATTGCCTCCAGTTGTAAATCTGTTGCTATGTTCTTATATAATTTTGATTTGTTTTTGAAAGCTAAAACATAAGAATGCTCTGACACTACATTTTAATCCCTCACCAATGACCTTTACATTCTGGTTATTTCACAGATTCTTGTGATAGGCTTCTCCTATTTCTGTTAATATGCTTATTTATTTTTCTGGTTCTATGTTGATATTTTACTGAATAATTAAGAATGGAAACTTTGCAACTCAACTCTCAAAGCTTTTTGAACCCAAATTAATATCAGTCATTTCAAAGGTTTCAGAGTTGTATAAAAATATAACGGAAATAATTCATTATAATGTTCTAAATATTTACCAATAAATCCAAGATTTTCTCAAAGTATACTTTAAATCATGCTAACATTGTTAAAGGCTTTTAATAATTTCCTTTCAAAAAGAGTTCAATAAAAAAGAACCCTTAGAATTACAAAATGTCTCCTAGCACTACAGGTATATGGTAATACTTTTTAAAGTCTAATAACTTAATGATCTCTTTCATTTCTCCTTATGTTATCTGCTGGTCTCCCCAGTTTATACCTAACATGACTCATCACATTAATAGATGAGCTCTGGAATTGTAAAGGCAAGGAATCTCTGCTACAGAATGAGCTTTTTAAGAAAACTCATTCTATAGAGCTTTCTTAAAAAGCTCTATAAGAAGTGAAGAAGAATCGTTTTTGAAGTAAAGTGAATGTTTATCAGAGGAAAAAAATGCAAATGTAAGAGCATATGACTTCTGTGTTTAATTCTCTATTATACATGTATACACTGGTGATAAAATGCTCCGAGGTTTAGCAATGTCTCTAGGGAGATCTGTGTTACCAAACTGTTATAGATTAACAATAGAAAGATGTCTGTGTCAAACAAGGTCAAAATGGTTCTATTCAGAGACGAAAAGGCAGTATTGTTAATTTAAATTTTATCTTTTTTCTCACTGAGTAAAGAAAATGATTGGAAGTACTTCATAAAATAACATAACAGTAGAAAACTTCTTTAGAATAATTATTTGTAAGTTAAGTGGTTTGGGATTCATAGTGACAGAAGTAGTACAAGAGGTTTCGCAAATATTAATAGTATTGTGGGAAAATTTAACTCAGTATTTTCTCATGGCTATGTTAGGTGGATGACTTTCATAAAAATATCCGTAATGTAAGCCTCATATTTTGTTTCAATGGCTAATACGTGTCAGGATTTGTGTTAGGTACTTTAAGAGATATGAAAGGACAACATAAAGGCTTTTTATTTGCTTTTGTTTGTTTTATTATGATTCAGTCTTGAATCTGCATTGACAGGTTTGATGCTCTTGGCAAGAGGATTGGTGGAACTGAGTTTTTCTATCAAGAAGCAAATGCTAGCAACCGTTGATGTTCAGTGTGTAGACCCATTAACGCATTGGGGCTGCAAAATGGTAGTATTCTACCTTTTATTATTATTGATTAGCTGGAATACACTTATAACCAGATGTTTTTTCTCACTGTATACTAAATCATACAGTTAATATATGAAGGCCAATATAGCTGCTTGAGTATCTCTTTATTTTAAAAAATCATTAACATATTCAACACCAGCCTCCAAAATTGACTAGTTTTTTTTTTCATGTGATTATGCATTCAAAGATTTAAACACATTTGGTGGGTTACAAGCCATTGCAATTCTAAACCCCATGGAAGTTAAAAATTGCCCTGTCACTGGAAACTTGGAGATTGTTAAAGTAGGTTGCTGAGTCCTTTTGATATAACTCTGGTAATATTTGTTAGCTTTCTTCCTTTCCAGTGTGATAAGACATTTCACACTAATTTTGTAAATTTTCTACCTCAGATCTGAAATCACTATTTTCACAGGACATCTTCATTTCTTTTAGTGAGAAATGTTAATCTCAAGATCACAATTTAGGCCTAGCTATTTCATTGCTGCTGAGTTATATATTGTTTCTAGGTCTTTCCAGTGGGCAGAACAAGAAAATATATACTTTTTTAATAATAAATTGCCATATAAATTCACAGACTTTTTAAATTGAAATTCAAAACTATCAGATTTTAAACATAATCTTACCAATATATGTTACATTTTGTCTTCTTTCTTCTGGAAGAACCTCCATTCTTATGAATACAAGGAATGAAAGAATTAGAATATCTTATAATCACTCAATTGCTTTAACCCACAGTACACACATCAGTTTCAGGATCACAATACTTATACTACCACAATCAATTTTGATTACTAAACACAGAAAGATTTCTGTGTAAATTCTATCCCCATTCTCACCAATTCATTCATTAATGGTGTACTATATCTACATTGTCAGAGAATGTAACCATCTCTGTGTTCTCTTTCTTTTAACTTGTGTTATATCTTATTCTACTAATAAATACTGTAAGTTATTTTTATAGATCTCACTCCAGTATTTTGGGTGTATGGAGAGCATTCTTTTAGAGATGCCTCAAGAAGGACTCCTAAAAAATATTTTCCTGAGGAAACACGTCAATAACAGTTTTCTGTGACCTTTATACTTGAAGGTGATTTTTGCTGGATGTAAAATTCTTGACTCACAATGTATTTTGTTGAGCAGTCCAATATCCTGTGACTTAAAGTGATACTATCTAAAAGTCTAATAGTTATCTAGTTTTCTTTCGTTCTGTATAAGGTATGTGCCTTGGTTGTCTGGGGATGACTAAAGAGAGAATTATGTTTCTGTTTATTTTTAAAGTTCACTAGTTGTCCTAGTGTATATATGATGATGATTATTCTAGCTTAATAGACACATGGTGTGCTCTTAGAGTTCAGAGCTCCTTTTTTTCTTGTATTCTTGAAAATTATTGTTTAGAATTAATTCCTTTTTTTTAATTTCAAGACTTTTATTAACTATATATAAAGGCTCTTCCTTTCCTTTCTTCAGTATTAGTCCTTTTTCTCAGATTCTTATTTCTTTGTATCAATTTTTTCAAATTTCTTTTTGCTGTCTTCTATTTATGTTAAAGTTGTATGTATTGTATCTATTTACTTTGGTAATTCTTTTGCTTCAATTTCCAGCATTTATCTTTCACTTATAATTATTTCTTGGTTCTGCCATCTTATTTCTGAATTTTTCAAATTTTTTGGTTGTTTTCATGTTTTTTATTACTTAAGTGTTTTAGATCATTTTGCAATAGTATTTATTAAATGTTCTCAGGTCAAGTGAAAGGCAGTCCTTCAATGTTCTGAGGTGCCAGGTTGACTCAACATGGAATGTAAGAACATGACTAAGGCAAAACTCTAGTTAGTAAGAAATACATAATGATTACCTTATGATCCTCTGCCCTTCATTTCCTACAATTTGTTTTTTGGGTGCAGAGACTTTTTAAATATCAAACTATTTAATCTTTACAGCAACTCAATATGGGAGGTTCAATTATTACCGTTTCACATAGAAAGAAACGAACAGCAAGGTTAACATGCTGTAATCAAAGATCTAGTAGAGCTATCAAGATTTGCTATGTGTAGTGTGCTTCCACATGAAGATCATGCTCTTAGTGATTAAGTCTGACTGTACAAGCAACAGACAGGGTCATTTTCTACAGAGCAGACAAAATATGCAACCAAGGCTACTTAAGGTCTTCTTATCTCAACTTCGAATTATTTTAACAACTAAGATTAGAACCAAAAAAAAAAAAAAAAGAAAATCCGATGACTACAATTTTAGAAAGTAGCAACACAAAGTTCAAGGGATCAGGCAGTCTGAAGTCAGAAAGTAAACTTTTTTGCTGGAAAATCTAAAAGTACCTTTGCAACTTGAGAAACTAAGCAATTGTCCATCTTTCTCTTCAGACACTGAGATATTGAACCAATTTGTGTGCAGTACTCATTCACTTAATAGGTGTTTTTGCAGTCAACGTACTAACAATGAGCAGTTGACAACATTGCCCAACTGCCTTAGCTTAAAAATAATAGTAATAATCAATTAGGATTTTGACAATTGCTTTGTGAAGGATCATTCTCTGAATACATCAAACAGAATATGCTAAACAAAATTTACACAATATTTTTTAATAGATATTAATGATACTTAAAAATTTAATTAATGTATTAATTTATTTAGTGACAGTGTCTCACTCTATAACCTAGGCTGGAGTTCAGTGGCATGATTATAGTTTACTGCAGCCTTGAACTCCTGGGCACAAATGATCGTCCTACCACAGCTTCCTAAGCAGCTAGAACTATAGGTATGTGTCAGCACACTTGGTTAGTATTTTTACTTTTTGTAGCAATGGGGCCTCATAGAAATTTATGTTGATTCCATGTTATGAGATATTTGCAATTTTAAGATTACATATGACCACTAAAGAATCAATCAATCGCAAAATAATACTTGAGTAATCAATGTTTTTTGATGTAAACATTATTTATCCACTCTGGGTAAAATTGCATTAAATAAATCATCAGTAACCTATATCTCACACCAGATTTCAGATAATGCTTTTATGTAAGATATGCATAGGTGAAGTTTAAGATGCTAGTTTACTATATGCCTTGCCAAACCAGGCATGCAGGTCTTCATGTTTGCTTTTAGCCACTACATTTTCAAAAGCATTCACTGCTGCTATAGACTAAATTGTGTCTCCCCAAAATTCATATGTTGAAAACTTAATCCCCAGTGTAATGGTGTAGGGGGATGGAATCTGTGGGAGACAATTAGAAGTCATTTAGACATTTGGAGTCATGAGGGAAGGGTATTCTTGACAAGATTTGTGCTCTTATAAAAGAGAAGGTAGAGTTTGCAGTCTCTGTCTCCCTGCTATGTAAGGACACAGTGAGAAGGTGGCAGCATGCAACTACCTCAGTGAGTGTTGTTCCCATTCCCTGTGCCCAAGTGTTCTCATTGTTCGTCACCCACCTATGAGTGAAAACATGTGGTGTTTGGTTTTCCGTGATAAATTAAAAATGATTTTTATCATTTTGTTTCTTATCACAATTTGAAAATGAGGACAATTGCTTAACATTTAAAATTTAATATAAACCAAAGGGGAAAATTGAGTAGTAAAAGCAACACAGTGAATGATAGTTTCTTCATCAGTCAGGGAAACAGAGACACTGGGAGCATTATGAATTAAGGAAATGTATTTTAAGGAACAATTATGGGAGGAGATAGAAGAGGAAGCTTTAGGAGAGTCAGCATGTCAAGGGAGCTCTCTGAAGCAAGCCGACAAGCCTAAACCAAGTATGTCAAGTGACAGACATGGGGAGGAGAAAATGGGGGCTCATAGTGAAGTCAATGAAAGTAATGGACTATGGGGCCACAAGCATTGTGGGTATCCCTAGCCAACCATCTCATGGTGGAGATGGGGTTGTTGATGGTCAGCAGGTCTGGCATTTAAGAAGAAAGCAGGATGCAGAGGGAAAAGTGAGGTCAAAGTTTTACACTTCCCTGTCAGTGTATCTGGTCATAAAAACCTTCAAGACCCTCTCGTAAATAAATCTCACACAAATTATTTTCTGATCAACTCTAAGAAAGATACAATAAAGGAGAATCTGAGAAAAGTAGTCTGTAGCTTTGCTCATGAAAAAATTCAACCCAGTATAATCGTTAAGTGAATAGGATGATTGTTACTAAATATATTAATGATCCTACTTAAAATTTTAGACCAAGTAAGTATGCTGTTTCAGGAAAGTTTAGAGAACATTTATCTGGGATTTACAAATAAATTTCAGAAAAGGACAATGTCAGGAACCTCAGCGCTAAATTATCTATTCCAGATTGGTTCATTTTCTCTGTAACACACTTTATTTCTCCCTAAAATGGAAAAAAACATCCTAAGAAAATGTTGGGCTTATGAAAAGCTTGAAAGATTACGAGAATACACATTTGTAAATAATGTTTTACAGACTATGATATTTAAAATTATAAATTCAACATAAACACATTACATAAGCTTTGGAAAATAAATTCAATGCCTGCACAGTCCAAATATTTATTTTTGTATACATTTTATATAATTATAATAAACACACAGAATTCTCAAATTATTTAATTGCTTCTCTTTGCCATCCTCATTCAAAATGCTCTCATCTAGCCCCACGTCTTTAAGCCCCATCTGCATTAAATATCTCCAACTGTGATTTCTCCAGTAACCACCATACTTTGATGTCAAAATACCTATTTGACACATGCACTTAGATACCTAATAAGCATCTCAAACTGAATACGGCTGAAACAAGTCTCCTGATTTCCTCCTAAACCTGAACATACTCTTTTCTCTCTACACCATTTTATAAATAATTCAGTCAGTTGTTCTGGCGAAAATCTATTTGTCATCTATAAATTCTACTTCTTGCACCCAATCAGTCAGCAAGACTCCTTTAACATATCCTCTATAAGGCTCATTTAACATATATCCTCTATAAGATAATCTGTATTGCTGCTACTGCAGTTTAAGGTACCAACATTTAAGCTAAAATATTGCTAAACCTCCTGACAGATTTTCCTGTTTCCACTTCTACTCTCCCAGAGTTAGTTCTCCATATTGAAAGTAGAGTGATCTTTTTTTTTTTTAATTGTACTTTGGGCTGTGGGGTACATGTGCACATCCTGCGTCCTGTAGAATTGTTGCATAGGTACATACATGCCATAGTGGTTGCTGCCATCCCCCCGTCACCTACATCAGACATTTCTCCCGGTATTATACCTCCCCATCCTGCCTGGCCCCCAATGTCCCTCCCCTCCCCTCCCCTCCACCCCACTACCTACCTCAGTGAGTGTTGTTCCCTTCCCTGTGCCCAAGTGTTCTCATTGTTCGTCACCCATCTATGAGTGAAAACATGTGGTGTTTGGTTTTCCGTTCTTGTGTCAGTTTGCTGAGAATGATGGTTTCTAGATTCATCCATGTCTCTACAAAGAACACGAACTTGTCATTTTTTATGGCTGCATAGTATTCCATGGTACATATGTGCCACATTCTTTTAAAGATGCTAATAAGATGAACATCTTTCCTGCTCAATACTGTCCAAAATAGCTACAGAAAAAGAAAAAAGTAAAATACTGTTTTGTGTCCAGATGTGACCTGTCTCCCTTACCTGTATCTCTTACCTATCTATGGTACTCTGCCTTAGTTATTCTAATTAGAACACTGGCCACATGATAACTGTGTCTGCCCTCCATAACATTCCCCAATGGCTACATCTCTTAATTTATTTAGACCTTGGCTCAAATTCATTCCCTCATATTGACCACTCTGGCCACCTTATTTAAAACATTCCTTCTCATTAATCTTCCTCAAGACTTCATATCTCCTTGCCTTTCTCTATTTTGTTTTTGTAAAGCTACCACTACTTCACATTGTATTATTCACGTGTTTGTTGGCTAACTCTCCACTAGATATGTGCTGCTTCATGACAGGAACTTCTTTGTTCAACATGATTCCACCCGGACTTTGAATAATCTCTGTATTATAGGAAGAGTTCAATAAATACATATCAGATGAATAAATACATGTACACATTATTTAAATAAGAGGGTAGCCATATAATATTTTATAAATAACATAGTTTTAGAAAGGTATTTTAAAAAATAAAAGAGTTTCCAGGAAAAGTTACACATGAAAATTGGGATAACTTATTGGCAGCCATGATTTCAGTGTGACAGAATGCACATTACTATACTTATGCTTTTGAACCTTTGAAAATGCCCCATATTAAGCAAAGTACTCCCAGTTTATTTACACTAGAGAGAAGACACATGATAAGATTCTTTGAGCAACAGGATAGCAAAAATTTCCATAAATTCTCCCCAGCAACCAGATTCCTAGAAAGTCTGTTTAACTGATGTTGACATTTAAAAGACATTTCAGAAGGAGCTTTGACTACTTCAAGCAAACACATACTGATCAATCTCAGTAGCTTATATTTACTACTTTGTTTTCTTAAACAAATCACACAAAAAAATGCAGTCAGAATTAACCAATGTTAATTCATTTTCAAGATAAAGGTGTAAATAGCTTATATCTTGATATTTGCTATATATATTGGTTGTTTCCTTCCCAACATGCATTTACATTTCATTACATGAAAAGAATGAAAAAACAAAAGGAAGTCTGTATCAAACAGACATTTTTTTCTCCTCATTTTTCTTTTTATTAACTCATTTATTTCTATACTTAAACTTTTATTTCCCTGTACTCTATATTTACTCAACATCCCTGCCATGTTTATAGGATAAAGGATAGAATTTTTTAAAAATACAGATTGTTACAGCATCCCAGAGGAAAGAGACACTATAACTATCAGTTCAGAATCAGAAATAACATTTTATCTTTTTGTCTTTGATAAATGGACAATATTTCACCTGGCATAAATAATAGAAACTGTGAAACAGTGTTTACACCAAAGCAAAGATGTAAGTGAAGACTTGAGTATGTGCTAAGACAGGCGATTTGATATTAAAATTGAGTAGTTGATTGGGTGATGGACAATATCCAGGACACATAGACAAGTGAAATAGAAACGTTTAATCATAGTGTTTAAATTGCCTTTTTTTCAAATTGCCTTTTTTTTCTTTGCAGGCAGTGGAATCAAGTGAGAGAGAAAAGAAAAGAGGTAGGTCTTGAAGGAAAATTTACATAGGAAACAGAATATAGAACCCTTAGGGTGCCTAAGCTGAGTGGCAAATGAGAGCAAATAGCCATAAATTCGAGGAAGACCACTTACATGTCCTAAATTTTATAGACTATTTTTAGTGTGGTTTAAAATGATAAACTAGAAATTCCTATTTTTATATGTGCAAAAGGCAGAATTCAAATGTTCAAGTTAGTAACATTCCAATATGTTATTTAAAATGAAAATACCAAGATATTAGATTTCATGTGTCAAAACTGTTTCATAATTCTCTGGTGGAAGATTCAAACTGAAGAATTCATATAGCACACTAAAAAGTTAGTGATGTGCCTTAGCTTTATTATTTAAATGAAAATAGAAGTATAATTCAAGTGCAAATTATAACACGATTATTTCAAACAAAAGATGGACATAGTGCTATAGACTATGAATCATTTAGGCCAGTTAATTTCATATTGTATTTTTCTTTCCTATTCTGATGAGTAGTGAGTAGCTACAGAGTTTTGATTCATTTTGATTTTAGTATAATTTTAAAAATGTAATTGTATCCCTATAGTCATTTAAGTTGTTTTAGAGAATGTGTACTACTTTTTGACATTAAAATATATTTACAAGTATTCTTAAAAATACTTTATTTGTAAAAAAAAAAAAAAACAAAGAAAAGAAAAAATACTTTATTTGTTAGCTATCATGTCATTCCATTCCTTAGCTATAATAGCCAGTAAGATTTTACCATGTGCATTTGTTACTCCACACTCTTTTTGTTGTACATTTCTATTAATAATTTAGGTTGTGTTAATAGTCAAGCCATTAAACAAAGTAAAACCAAGTTTATTAGTTTTCCAGTGCTGCGTAATGGAATACTATAAGTTTATGGCTTAAAATATTCTCCCCACACGCTTGTTAATACTAGTCCTATTTACAATGGCTAAGAGATAGAATAAACACAAGTGCTCATAAATAGATGAATGGATTAAAAAATGTGATATATTTATAGAATGGACTATTATTCAGTCTTAAAAGAGAAGGACATTCTGACACTATTATTCAGTCTTAAAAGAGAAGGACATTCTGACACAAGAGAATGATACTTGAAGAAATTATGCTAGGTGAAACAAGCCAGTCACAAAAACAAATTCTGTGTGATTCTACTTATATTAAGTATCTAGAGTAGTCAAATTCACAGAAACAGGAAGTAGATTGGTGGTTGACAGAGGATCAGGGGAGGGAGGAAATGATGATTTATTGTTTAATAAGTAGAGTTTCAGTTTTGCAAGATGAAATTTCTGGAGAGTCATTACACAACAATGTGAATATTGAACTCTGCATTTTTAAATGATGAAGATGATAAATTTTACATTATCTATTTTTTACCACAATTAAAAATAAAAATTTTTTAAATGCATCCCCTTTGGTAAAGCCACTAGCCTTCAGTGAGAATTCTTTGTGCTTAATAACCTCTATTTCCTGGTTTTTTTTTTTTTTGTATTTTCTAGTTTGCCACAGCAATGGCATTTTAAAACTGGAGAAACAACTCACAGAAGCCATATATAAAAAGAGTAAAAGATTTGATCTCATGAAAATTACACACCTTTGGGAAAATCCACAAATAAATCTAAAGGACTAAAAAAATTTCAAAGTTTTTCAACTGCCCTGCTGTGAGAGAAGTTCAAATTAAAATTAAATAGCATTTTTCACCTATTAGATTGGCAAAGACTATGAACTCCATATGTAGAAGTTGTATAAGACAACATCACTGGCTGTTGATGGAGTGCAAATGTGAATTATCTTGTAAGGCAATGTGGTAATATTTGTTACAATCTCAAATGGGCATATGCTTTGATCCAGCACTGTTACTCCTTCAAAATTGTCCCAAATAAGTTTTCATATGTATTCATTTCAGTAGAATGATTTATTTTCCTTGATTTATTAGCCTTGTAAGAGCAATAGTTGACTTTTAACTGACAACAGCTACCAAAACCACATACTATCTGTGAAATCAAATGTTTTTGTGAAGTTTGACTTCAAATTGCCCAGGCTATAAAGTCCAACAGCTTCCCTCTAGCAACATAGTCAGGAAAGCAAGTGGCAAGAAGATTATGGCAAACAGGAATAAATATATGGAAAAAGTACTCTCCTTTGATTGAATAGTCACTATCTGAAAAAGGCAAATGTCAGTTTCAACAACAAGCAAACCTTATTTGAGAGGCCATGGAGAAGGATTTTTAGTTCTAGTGAAAATAGTAAGGGGAAAATACTTAATTTTCTTGTTGAGAACATGAAAGTGGCCAATAGGCCAATAGTGAGACTAGTTATAGAATTCATTAAATATGCCCACACCTAATTAATTAATTTTCTATGGTGTTAAAAAAACACTAAAAATGCCAGTGAACTGTATAAAAAGGATTTTAGCTACAAGTAATATAACTATCACTACAAGTGTCAGTACCATACAACAGAGTGTGAAGAGAAGCATTACCTCTCTGTTAAACTTTCCCAATTATACTTCTTGAAACGTAGGGAAAAAAGTCCTAGTGGTCAGAACTGTTTTACCTGTTTGTGGTGGTTTCAGTGATTCTTAGTTTATTATCCTAGTGATGGCCAAGAATACTTGACTTAAGGCTAAATAAGCAATTACAAATATGGAATATCCTCAATTTTTAAGACAAAACAGCTTGTAAATGTATGCCTGTAAAAATGTACATACTTTTACAAAAAGTTTACTTATTTGAAACAAAAGGAGAGGGGTCTTAAATTTACATTAGTTTTTTTCATAACCTTTTGAACTTTGCAACTTCTGTAGTTAGAAACCTATTTCTTGTAACTTTTCGATGCTAAACTTTGCACTAATCAGTTCTAGCATGTATGCAGAACCAGTTTCTGTAATTGTATGCAGGCTGATTTTACTGGAACAAATCTGATTCATAACTATGGAGCCTTTAATTATCCTGTCTGATTTTTGTAAGTATTCCATAGATAGGTTTTTCCTTGAAAATCTGAGATTAAGAGGTTGATGAATGAAAGTTAATCCTTTCACATTATTATGGGTAGGTCTTCAATAATTTGGTCAAATTGAAGTTTTAAGGTTGAGGAGGTTGATGACTTACAATAATGGGCTCTGATTGGACAATTATTCATTTGAGTTCCTTTAATTTGACCTAATTTGGTGAAATTTAAACAGAGTTCAGGAGTTCATTGTTAAAGCTTTTACTAAAAGATATTCACATATTCCAAATGGGGCTTATTTAGTTGTGTGTGTGTAAATAGATTACATCAGGTAGGTGACAGACACGTGAACTCTTGTTTGCTTAAATTTGACACTTGACCAATTAAACCTAATAGAGATCTACAGAACACCAATCAACCACAAAATATATATTCTTGACATGATGTGCACAAAAATGTACCATAAGATTGTCCTCATGCTTGCCCATAAACAAGTCAATTAATTCAAAAAGTTGAAATCATATCAACTATATCCTTGTACCACAGTAGAACAAAAATAGGAATCAATACCAAGAAGATCTCTGAAAACCATTTCCATATGACATGAAAATTGAGCAACTTGCTTCTGAATGACATTTGTGTAAACAATGAACTTAAGGCAGAAATTTTAAAAGTCTTTGAAATAAATGAAAACAGAATAAACATCAAAATTTCTGGAAAGCAGCAAAAGTCGTGTTAAGAAGAACATATACAACTAAACATCTACATAAAGAAGTTAGAAATATCTTAAATAATAATCTTATTTCACTCCTAAAAGAACTAAAAACACAAAAACACTAAAGCTAGCAGAAGAAAATAAAAAACTAAAATCAGAGCTGAACTGAATAGAATTGAGAACAACAACAACAAAAACATAAAAAGGAACGTTGAAACAAAAGGTGGTTATTTGAAGAGTTAAATAAAATCAGTAGAGCCTAGCTAGAAAACAGAAAGAAATGAGAGAGGAGATCCAAGTAACCCCAGTGAGAAATGACAAACATCATTTTGGTGGATCCACAGAAATACAAAAAATTCTTACAGACTATAATAATCACCTCTATGCACAAAAACAAGAAAATCCAGAGGAAGGGAATAAATTCCTAAAAGCATACAATGTCCCAAGATTAAATCAGGAAGAAATTCAAACCCTGATAAAACAGACCAATATTGAGTTTGAAAACTGAGTTAGCAATTAAAAAAACAACAACAAACAAAAACCCTGGTAAATTCACAGCTGAATTTAGACATACAAGGAAAAGTTAATACCAATTGCACTGAAATGCCTCCAAAAATTTGAGGAGGAGGGACTTCTCCCTACTAATTCTATGAAGCCAGCATTATCCGGATATAAAACTCTTCCAAAGACATAACAAAAAGAGAATACAGGCCAATATCCTTGATGAACACAGACATAAAAATCCTCAACAAAATACTAGCTAACCAAATCAAGCAGTACATCAAAAAGTTAATTCACTGCAATCAAGTAGGCTTTATTCTTGGGATGCCAGTTTGGTTTAACATATGCAAATCAGTAAATGTGATTCATCACATTAACAAAATTAAAAACAAAAAAAAATGTGATCATCTGAATAGACACAGAAAAACTTTCAATAAAATTCAACGTCCCTTTATGATTAAACCCCTCAACAAACTAGGCTTCAAAAGAACGTACTTCAATATAATAAGAGTAATCTATTATAAACCCACAGCCAACATCATACTAAACAGGCAAGCATTTCCCTTAAGAACAAGAACAAGCCAAGGATGCCCTCTATGACTAAGTCCTCAAAAGCAATTGAAACAAAATTAACAAGTGGAGCCTAATTATTATAAACTAAAGAGCCTTTGCAAAGAAAAAAAAATCTATCAACAAAGTAAAAAGACAACCTATAGAATAGGAGAAAATATTCACCAACTATGTATCTGACAAAAGTATAATATCCATAATCTATAAGAAGGTTAAGCAACAAAGAACAAGCAAAAACCAAATAACCCTATTTAAAAGTGAGTAAGAGATATAAACAAATATTTCTCAAAAGAAGATATACAAGTAGCCAAGAAACATTAAAGAATGCTCGACATCACTAGTCATTAGAGAAATTCAAATCAAAACCACAGTGAGATACCATCTCACATCAGTTAGAATGGCTATTATTAAAAAGTGAGAAAATAAAAGACGTTAGAGAAGTTACAGGGCAAAGGGAACACTTATACACTATTAGTGGGAAAACAGTTTGACAATTTCTTAAAGAACTTAAAACAGAGCTACTATTACAAGGCATATACA
This sequence comes from Cheracebus regulus, assembly GCA_963574635.1. NCBI lineage: Eukaryota > Metazoa > Chordata > Mammalia > Primates > Pitheciidae > Cheracebus > Cheracebus regulus. The sequence continues at coordinate 25,284 of CAUYQU010102402.1, read as the reverse complement.
CAAGGAAAACAAATCATTCTACTGAAAACGACACCTGCACTTGTATGGTTATTGCAGCACTATTCATAATAGTAAAGACAAGAAAGCAATCCATGTGCTCATCAATGATAAACTGGATAAAGAAAATGTGATATGTATACACCATAGAATACTACACAGCCATAAAAACTATAAAATTATGTCCTTTGAAGCATTATGGATACTGGGGGACATTATCCTAAACAAATTAACACAGAAACAGAAAATCAAATACCGTATGTTCTCATTTATAAGTAGGAGCTAAACATTGTATACAGGTGGATGTAAAGGTGGGTATAGTAGACACCAAGGTCTACTAGAAGGAGGATAGGGAGCAGGGAAAGATCTAAAAAACTATGTATTGGGTACTTGGGTTCTATGCTCCTTACCTGGGTGATGGGATCATTCATACTTCAAACCTCAACATCATATAGTATATCCATGAAACAAACCTGCATGTATAGCTCCTGAATCTAAAATAAAAGTTAAAAGTATAATTTTATGAGTTTATCTTATATAATGTAAAGGTAAATTTTCAGATTAAAAGTTTTAAATCATTATTTAAGTAACCATTTCAAGAATTACCAAAAGAAAAATCTTACAAAATATAATTCAAAATATGCTAAGTATTGCTAAATGTATAGTCATAAAAAATGCACTTATTCTGAAAATGAAAAGCCATGACATAGGCAATGGGCTTAGAAAATGGGATGAAATAGAGTCTGCATTTGCTATTTTCTGAATTTTGCTAATGTTGCAGATTTTTCTGGCAGAAGTTAATATTATTTGGGACTAAGGTTTAAAATATTCAAATTGGAAACATTATATTGAGCCACTACTTGCTTAATCAACACTGGCTACTTATTGCTTTTCCAAGTTTATACATTTAAAAAATAAATGGTACAATACATATAAATTAATAACAAATGTCATTTAAAATCAACTTGAATCTTCCTTGTGCATTGGTAGTAAATATTGTGAGGTGATGACTTTCCTTCTTTCTCTCCAGAGAGAAAACAGAAGTAGTTTTTCTCCAAACTTAGGAATCTTGGTTTAGTAATATATCTCTCAATGCACATAGTGGCCAGATGAGAGATTGACTACTGCATTTTGAATATGTTATTACATTTTAGTTTCATATACATATTCAACTAAAAAACTATATTTTTTAGTGGCAGGCAGCCATAGACAGTATGTAACTGAATGAACATTGCTGTGCTACTAGAAAACTTTATCTACAGAAACAAGTGGTGAACCCGATTTGGTCCAACCACTATATTTCACAGACTCCTACCTTAGAGCATTAATTATTCATTTAACAAACTTATATAAAACTAGACTATGGACCAGTCAGTACAGACAGCAATGGTCAGGTCAGGAGAGTTATTCCCTTTATACTTTGTCATATATTTTTGGAATATGACTTGAAGCTGACCTAAGACTTAGGCCATATCTTGTTTATAATTGAATTTCCTACAATATGTGGTACAAGAGGGCTGTCACTTTGTATAAATCTAATAATGTCTTGCTTACATTTTCATGAGTTAGGTATAATGAATTGTGATTGAATAAAATATTTTTATATCATGCCAGCCTAGTGAATAATTTGTTAATTAAGACATTATTTTTGCATATTTTATTACAAAAATTTTTAAATATTGTGTTTTAAGTAGTTAGATTATGTTGTACTTAAACATTAATGACCATATATACTATGAAATGAAATTGGTATCAATGGAAAATGGCCAATGACGGTCTTTTAGAAAATTTATTGCTTAACATTTGTTCCATTTTAAATTATTATTTTATAACAGTAAGTATACTTTACAATAATAATATTAACATATTGATTAAACTAATGCATTTAAAATAACCATAATTGAATCAAGAATTAACAGAAAATTTTTGCTTTGTTTTGTTTTAAGTGAACTATATTCTTATCTTCATTTTACAGATGAAGAAAATGGAGGCTTCCAGAGTTTAAGTAACTTGTCCCAAAGTCACAGGGCCCATGCTGGGGAACTGTCCCTATGCCCAGATCTACCAGGATCTGAAGCCACACATTACTGCATCTCACAAGTACCATCAAGGTGAATTCAAATGCTCAGACTTCCACTTAATAGATCATTACAGTAGTTATAGATATCACTCACCCCTAGAAAGCAACTCCAAACAAAGGAATGTTTAGATGTTTTCAGTAGTTCACTGGTTTTTTAATTCAACTTCTGTTTTACCTTCTGGGGTACATGTGCAGGATGTACAGGTTTGTTACACAGGTAAACATGTGTCATGGTGGTTTGCCATGTACAGATCCCATCACCTAGGTAATAAGTCCAGCATCCGTTAGCTATTCTTCCTGATGCTCTCTGTCCCCAAATGCCCCCACAGTAAGCCCCAGTGTGTGTTGTTCCCCTCCATGTGCCTATGTGTTCTCATCATTCAGTTCTTACTGATAAGTGAGAATATGCAGTGTTTGGTTTTTTGTTTCTGCATTAGTTTGCTGAGGATAATGGCTTCCAACTCCATCCATGTCCCTTCAAAAAGCATGATCTCATTCCTATTTATGATTGCATAGTATTTCATGGTATCTATGTACTACATTTTCTTTATCCAGTCTATCAATGATGGGCACTTGTGTTGACTCCTTGTTTTTGCTACTGCGAATAGTGTTGCATGAACATATGCATGCATGTATCCTTATAATAGAATAATATGTATTTTTTGAGTATATACCCAGTAATGGCATTGCTGAATCAAATAGTATTTTTGCCTATAGGTCTTTGAGGTATTGCCACACTATCTTCCACAGTGGTTGAACTAATTTACATTCCTACCAACAGTGTAAAAGCATTTGTTTTTCTCCACCACCTTACTGGCATCTGTTGTTTTTTGACTTCTTAATAAATGCCATTCTCACTGGTGTGAGATGTTATCTCATTGTGGTTTTGATTGGCATTTCTCTAATTATCAGTGATGTTGAGCTCTTCTTCCTATGTTGGCTGGTCACATGTATGTCTTCTTTTGAGAAGTGTCTGTTTATGCCCTTTGCCCACTTTTAATGGAGATGTTTATATTTTTTTCCCACTGTAAATTTGATTGAGTCCCTTGTAGACTGTGGATATTAGAACTTTGTCGGATAGATAGATTACAAAACACTTTTCCCTTTTCGTGTGTTGTCTGTTCACTCTGATGTTAGTTTCTTTTGCTGTGCAAAATTTCTTTAGTTTAATTACATCCCGTTTGTTAATTTTTGATTTTGTTGCAATTGCTTTAGGCATTTTCATCATGAGTCTTTGCTCATGCCTATGCCCTGAATGGTATTGCCCAGATTTTCTTCTAGGGTTTTCATAGATTGGGCTTTTACACTTAAGTCTTTAATCCATCTTGGGTTAATTTTTGTATATGGTGTAAGGAAGTGGTCTAGTTTCAGTTTTCTCCATATGGCTAGTCAGTTCTCCCAGTACCATTTGTTAAATCATGCTGTTTGTTCTTGGTTATCTAGTTCTTTCAGTTGAGATGTTAGGTTGTTAACACAATCTTCTAGCTTTTCTACGTGAGCATTTAATGTATAAATTTCCCTCTTAAGACTGCTTTAGCTACATCCCAGAGATCTTGGTACATTGTCTCTTTGTTCTCATTAGTTTCAAAGAACTTCTTCATGTCTGCCTCAATTTCACTATTTGCTCAAGAGTCATTCAGGAGCAGGTTGTTCAATTTCTATGTAGTTGTGTGGTTTTGACTGAATTTCTTAATCTTGAGTTCTAAGCTTATTGTACTGTGGTCTGAGAGACTGTTATGATTTCAGATCTTTTGCATTTGCTGAGGAGTGTTTTACGTCTGAGTATGTGGTAAATGTTAGCGTTAGTGCTATGTGGTGATGAGAAGAATGTACATTCTGTTACTTTTAGGTCAAGAGTTCTGTAGGTATCTATCAGGTTCACGTTACCCAGAGCTGAGTTCAGGTCCTGAATGTCTTAGTTAATGTCCTGTCTCAATGATCTGTCTAATATTGTTAGTGGGGTGTTAAAGTCTCCCCCTATTTTTGTGTGGCAGTCTACCACTATTTGTAAATCTCAAGAACTTACTTTATGAATCTGAGTGCTCCTGTATTGGGTGCATATATATATATATATATATATTTAGGATAGTTAGCTCTTCTTGTTGAATCCTTTACCATTGTGTAATGTACTTCTTTTCTTTTTTGATCTTTATCGGTTAATGTCTCTTTTATCAGAAACTAGGATTGTAACCCTTGCTTATTTCTGTTTTCCATTTTCTTGGTAAATTTTCCACCAGCCCTTTATTTTAAGCCTATATGTGTCTTTGCATGTGAGATAAGTCTCTTGAAGATAGCCTACCAATGAGTCTTGGCTCTTTACCCAGCTTGCCATTCTGTGTTTTGTAATTGGGGCTTTCAGCCAATTTACATTTAAGATTAGGATTATCATGTGTGAATTTAATCCTGTCATCATGATGCTAGCTGGTGTTTTGCAGACATTTTGTGTGGTTGCTTCATAGTGTCACTGGTTTGTGTACTTCAGTGTGTTTTTATAGTGACTAGTAATGGTTTTTCCTTTTCATATTTAGTGCTCCCTTCAGAAGCTCCTGCATGTAGGACTCGTGGTGATGAATTCCATCTGCATTTGCTTGTGTAAAAGAATATTTTATTTCTCCTTTGCTTATGAAGCTTAGTTTGGCCAGATATGAAATTGTGAGTTTGAAATTCTTTTCTTTCAGACTGTTGAAAATTGGCTGCGAATTTCTTCTTGCTTGTAGGATTTCTGCTGAGAGGTCAACTATTAGTCTGATGGGGTTCTCCATAAGACTGAAGGTAAATAAGTCTACAAGGATGAGAAAAAATAAATGCACACATGCTGAAAACTCAAAAGGTCTGAGTATCTCATCTCCTCCAAATGTCACACCTCTCAAGCCATGGCACAGAACTTGGCTAAGGCTGAGATGGCTGAACTGACAAAAGCAGGCTTCAGAAAGTGGGTAATAACAAACTTTGCTGAGCTAAGGGGGCATGTTTTAACCCAATGCAAAGAAGCTAAGAACCATGATAAAACATTGCAAGAGCTGATAGCCAGAATAACCAGTTTAGAGGAACACCAATCTGATAGAGATGAAAAACACAACAAAGGAACTTCACAATGCAATCACAAGCATCAATAACAGAATAGACTAAATGGAGGAAAGAGCCTCAGAGCTTGAAGATTATCTTTCTGAAATAAGACAGGCATACAAGAATAGAAAAGAACAAAGGATAAAAAGGAAAGAACAAAACCTCCAAGAAATATGGATTATGTAAAGAGACCAAACTTATGATTGATTGAGGTATCGGAAAGAGATGCAGAGAATGGAACCAATTTGGAAAACATACTTCAGGATATCAGCCAGAAGAACTTCCCCAACCTAGCAAGACAGGCCAACATTCAAATTTAAGAAATGCAGTGAGCCCCAGTAAGATATTCCACAAGAAGATCAACCTCAAGACACATAATCGTCAGATTCTCCAAGGTCTTAATAAAAGAAAAAAAGTTAAGGGCAGCAAGAGATAAAGACCAGGTCACCCACAAAGGAAAACTTTAACTGAAAGATGTTATAATTTTTAAGAGCATATACAGTAATAATTATAGACTATAATGATATGAACAGGAAATTCTTCTTTCTAGATATACACATGCCTTGGTGGTTTGCTGCATCCATCACTCCATTATCTACATTAGGTATTTCTTCTGATGCTATCCCTTCACTATCCCCCCTACCCCCTGCTATCCCTCCCTTAGCTCCTCACTCCCCAACAGGCCCCAGTGTGGGATGTTCCCCTCCCTGTGTCCATATGTTCTCACACTATCAATGAATAAATACAATTCAATAAAAGATTTTTAAAATTTGAGAATGATATGCAGTATTCTAGATTGTTAAAACAAAAGTTGAAAGTGACTCACACATTTTATAAATTCAAATGACATATTTTTTACGTTTTTTTGTTTTTTAATAAATCTTGCTTCAATCCATATTTGTATATTTATTGATATACTTTAACAAATCCCATTTGTCAGAAATTAACACATAGCTATGATTACTTACACACAGACTTGGTCAGAACTGTTCATACTATTGCAACTTAATTCAGTTACGTACACAGTATATAAAAAGTCTGATCTCTCATGAGAAGGGACTTCACTAGCATACAGAACTCTCAAAGAAACATGAAAGGGGAAATATTTCCTTCATATGAAAATAATTGTATCCCAGAGCTCAGAGAATTGGAAAGAGAAATGAAGTTCATTAAAATTCATCTTGATTGAGTATCCAAGAGATCTATTTATCCCAGCAAATGTTTTAGCACTTGATATACTGCATGAACATATATCTGAACAATTAAAGAATAACTTTGCCAAAATAGAGTGAATTGATTGTCATTCATTATCACACAAGTGGAAAAACACCAATCCTTGTCATTTCAGTCAACAAACATTTTAGGGGACTACTTGAAGAGAAAAATAAAAATCTTTTGTTTGTAACTTCTGATAAGATCCAGAATGGACCCACATCAAAATTTGCAGAATGGATGTCATAGATTGGGAAGAAAAAGTACAAAAAAGATTGTGAAGGACTGCAATTGCTGAAGCAATCCAGAATCACTAAGATAGATGGATGACATTGTAATCTATGAAATAAATCTGTCAATATATCTGATTTGAAAAGTAATTCAAAAGATTTTGAATCTAAAACTGAATATGGAAATTATTTATGCATAATTTAATAAAAGTATTTAAGAATAATCTAACCACATTATTTTGTATGTATTCAACATATAATATCTCCTAATGTTTATAATGAAACAGAGCATTTTAGAATTCAAATAATCTGGTAAGAAATACTTAAGTCTTCTTTACAGTTCATTTTGGCTTTAGCTATGTCTCTGTAATAATGTACAATCAAAGAACTGTATTCAAGGCTACGTGATAAAAGAGGAAAAGTTCCCTTATCCCCCTTTCAGGGCATGTGACAGGGTGTGCCCCGCTCTGCTGCTCAAATCCCTAGTGGGAGCATGCAGACAGACAGGTCATAGGAAGGGAGCGTTTTGGGGCTCTGACCCCAAGGCAGCATCTAGAGTTGAGTGTTTACGGCTCCCGAAGCCCCAGTGGGTATGTGCTACAGTGTATTTTTTCAGTTTTGCCTTCTGCAGGTGGCTGGTGTTTATTAGCTTAACTAGACTTTCTGCCTTATCGCAAGCACAGAGGGCTTTCTGTGTCCCTGGTTCTTGCTTTGATCTACTGGAAAAATTGGATCACACGTGGGTTTGCGGGGGTGAGTGCAAGGTTTTACTGAGTGGAGGTAGCTCTCAGTGAGGTGGATGGGAGACCAAAAGAGAGATGGATTGGAAAGGTAGTCTTCCTCTGGAATCTGGCTGCCCAGCAGCTGGATTCTTTTCTGACCTCCCCTGGCCAAATTCTACATCGCCCATCGTCCATGGCCTGCCAGTATCTGGTGGTGCCTGTCTTGGTGTTCTTCCGCTCCTCAGCTCCTCTGGATGTCCAGCTGCCTGTGTGTGTGCCTCCTAGGGTCTCAGGGTTTTTATAGGCATAGGATGAGGGGCATGGTGGGCCGCAGTGGTCTTGGAAAATGCAACATTTGGGTGCAAAAGCAGGAGTGCTTGTCCTCACTTAGGTCCATGGGTACAGGTCTAAGGATGGACCCTCGACAGGGACCCCGCTCTCCTCTACCCAGCACTTCCCCGCCACCCCCTTCCTGTATCATTCCCATGTAGTTTTGTGACAGCAATTTCATAAACTATTAGGATTTTTTGTATTTGATTTTAAAATCTGAGTTTTTAGTTTATAGTTTTATTATGTGTTTTTGAATATATGAATCTTTGACTTAACATGCTCTAATTTTCAAATCAGAAGAAATAACATAAAAATAAATGCTTAGGAAAGTCTTATTTGTATTTCTGTTCTTCCCATTGCACTTCTACCCTACATATATTCTGGGAATCTCTGATTATTTTTCACACCAATCTTCCTCGTTCTTATTTATATTTGCATACCTTTCCATTATAAGAATGTACCCTAATAAATACAATTTGTATACTGCACATTGTGTGTGGTGTCACAATTAATAAGTTAATTCTTTGCATTTATTCAACTCTACACCTCTATGAATAAAAATTGTATATATAGTACATTTTTTAAAGTGAAATCCTTGCATCAAAGGAAATGTCAATATATATTTTTATCAGATATTGCTAAATGCCAATCAGCAGCTCATGAGAATGTGTTTCTCTGTAGGTTCTCCAATACAGTGTGCTCTTAAATTTGCCAAATTTTTGCTAATATGATGATTGAAAAGTAATATTTCAGTGAAGTTTAAGGAACATATGTAAACCTTTCTCTTGGAATCTTATTTTTATGTCTTTTGCTTATTTTTCTACCTCATCTAAACTTTAAGAATTATTTTTCTGTTTTATACAAATTTCAGTATTTTCTCAAAGTTTTCATTTCCCTTTCGACTCTTTGTGTTTCTGTTGATATATTAGAGGGAAGATATTTTTCCTTCTTTCACTATGTCTGCTTCCCTAGTTTCAACAAAACAGAAAAGATCCAGAAAGAAAAGGAAAGGGTGAGTTAAATTGGTCATCATCTCCTGTTCAGCACTGAGAAAAGGAGAGGGAAATTAATTTTCAATGTGATCTGAATCAAAGTTATAAATGAGACCAAACAATACAGAAAATGCTTTTAACTAAAACGAACCAAAAGGTCATATTTTAACCCAGAGTATTATTGGTGAGTGGAAAAGAAGACTCGGGGAGCATATTTGAAAGCATGAATAAGGTGGAGAGATAAACCAATAAACAACAACAAATGAGAAAACATTCAATTTGGTAATGTACAAATTGCAAACTGTTAATAAACAACATTATAGAGTCACATATAGAAAGAATAATTTTAATTAAATTACACAAAAAATAATGTCTTTTCTTCAATTAACAGAATGCATGTAGCTTTTTAGTTACTTTTGTCTACATTTTCATTTAATGCATTACAATGAGCTTGCATCATTTAATGATTATGCACAAAAAACATTAAAATATTAGTCAAGTCAAATATAAAGCTATAACTCAAGGTGGTCACATGAAATATCAAAATGCTGATGTTCTGTTTATGTAATTTGTACTAGGTCATATATCCCCACGTGTTTAATAAAGTAATGCTCTTAAAAATTAGAATATCAAATTGGCCTAGGTGATAGAAGCAGATTGCTTTCTACTACATAGTGGAAACCATATTGGTTATAAAACCGTATCAGTTTTATAATTTATCCACTAAGTTGTTAAATATATTTCAAGAAGAAAGTCTAAGTTTTTATAGATACTCAGTAACTCAGGTTTAAAATAACCCATTAATAAAGTTTATGTATATGTAATAATCTCATCTATTCTATCTATATATGTATATATGCATGCTATATAAATTTAGTGAATGTGGAAAATGTGAGTCAGCTACCACTGTTGCTGGTAATGGGCATACTATGATATATATACCTAGAATCATAAAGGCTACATAATACATGACAGAAACAGAAGAGTTGACTGCTTAGTATATTGTAAATGTATCACAAAAAGGAAAAAGTCCACACAATATTCAATGTAATTGTAGAAGCTTTTCAAAATCTTTATTAATATAAATAAACCTTCCACAACACATTAAATATATTCTTTTTAGCAATAGTTTGTAAATTACATTGTAATATCACTTTGGAATTCATCAATTCCTTCTCTGAATAACAGTTGTCTTAATCAGTGCTGATTAAATTACCTTAATTTTTAATAAAGACCACAGACATGAAACAGCTATGGAAAGAGACAGTAAATGGTAAGCCAAAGGCGTCCTTAAATTACTACCAGAAGTAACCCCAAACATCTCATGTTCAAAGAATTATCTAATAATACAGCATAGTAGGTGGTAAATAAGCTAATAAAGTAAGTAATATAATTCCATGTTGGAGTCCAAATGCAAGTGTTAAAATAACATTTAACATTAAGATTGCAGTAATTTATATAAAATGCTTGTCAGGAAGAGTATATTGTGTTATAACAGAAATTACAACAAATAATCTCATTATTTTTATTATTGTGTGATTCAGGTAGTCTGAAATTCTAGATCCAATATTTGGAAAATGTAAAATTTATATCTACAAAATTTTTATTATAATGCAAGACTGCAAAGATAAAGTGTATCATGAGCTAGTTTAGTTGTCATTTGAATGCTTACCAAGGTACCATATTTAATGCAAATAATGAAGGCCCAGTTTCAACTTATTCCAATTTTAATATAATTTTTATATGGCCAGTGACTGACGTTTAGTCACATTTAATAAAAAATTGCCAAGCTTTCCTCATTTTTTTCCTCAGTCTCAAAACACATACACCTGGTCATTTTTACCAGAATGTTTTAGTACTATGTCCAGCTGTGGATACATTTCTCAAGGTATGGTTATGGCCTTGTGCTTTTATCTACTGTATTTCTATCCAATTGAACTTAATATTCACATCTTCAGAAAACTCTTCCCAGTCTTCATGATAAAGTCAAAGCTCCCCCATAATGTGCTTTCTAACATCATGAACATCTCCTTTATAAGCATATTTGCTATTGTAATTCCATATCTCTGTGTGGGTTAACTACTGCCCATTTCACTTACCAAATTTAAATTCCACTGTGGCAGTAACTCTGTCTGCTCTTCTTTAGTTTTTCATTCCTATCGTATAGCATAATTCCTTTTGCATTGGAGATATCCAAGAAATACCTGTTGAAACAATGAAGAAGTGAATGAGTCATTTTTCTTAAGCCCTTCATATCTATAAATGACACCTCAACTTTCCTATCCTTCATATTTGAAGAACATGAAGTTATCTGTTTGTATTTCCTATTTTACTCTCCATTTGAAATTTTGACTTGATATTTTTGTTCTTCATAAAGCCTGCAGTAACTTTCAGCTCTCACATCACTTTTATTATTCCTGTCACTACAAGCATATTGTTTACAGTATTTCATTTACTTCCTTAACTTATTCTAGCAAACATCCCTCAATGTTGGCTTATTGTAATAGGTTCCTAACTGATCTTTCTCTACCTTCCTTCACTTCTTTGGATTAAATATGATATTTTATATCTGCTGCCATCAATTCAATTTTTATTCTGTTACTTACCAAACTATGGACAAACAACTTATAAGTTACATTGTAGTCTGCGGTATGTAAATCACCTAATTTATCATTTCTTCACAACTCACACCTCTTCCTCAATAGATTTTGTTCTTTCTTTAGTTGCCATATCCTCTGGTCTTTTGCCTTTATTTATCATGCCCAATCAGCTCAAAATCATTTCTACTCTCTGCAATACATTTTCTTTAATATTTTGCAACCATTATGAACAATGATATTTATCAATTAACATAATATGTTTCAAAAACAAAACTAAATTGTTTGAATGCTTTCAAAAGATGTTAAGGAGAGAAAATCTAGTTGTTTAATGTCTTGGCTATATGTAATAGGAAGGTGAAACACTAAATAGAATCTATCCTAAGAAATATTGTAATTAACCATCATGAAACTTAAGAAATAAATTGTATGGGTAAGCAACCATTTACTATTCAGTCAAATAATTCATTAATATTAATAAAGTAACATTAGTAAATTTCATCCAGTAATAGATATTTAGAACCCAATGCTGATGTTAATATTTCTAATTCAATCATTAGATGCTTGTTAATCATATAAAACCAGTGTTCGATTATGGATAAGAGTACTCACTTTAAAAAAAAGGAGAAATTTTTACAAAAGTTGCAAAGAAATCTCCTGCTTGGAATTCATACACACCTCTGGCTAGAGACTCCACTATTTTAAAACAAATGATTTGTTAGAAATATTTAACTTTACTAGCAGAAGCTTGTTTTTTAAATACTAGTCACACTTAAATATACAATAAATAATGATTATATAATGTAACTTAACAAATTAAATTTATATGGTAGGACATAAAGTTTTCTTAAAGTGAATCGTGTCTCTCATTTATCAAAAGTGTACTCTCTGATTAAGCCCTTTGATGAACTTTATTAAGTTACTCCAGTTTACTTGAATGACATTGAAGAATTTGAAGTCATGCGTGTTGATTACCTAACTTTGTTCATTTACAGCATATTTTGATGTGCATCAGTACTAAAGTAATCTGAAGTTGTAAAAATGACCATAAAAATCATGTTAGCAGAGTAACTCATTAAATTTTAGAACTCCACTTAATTAATTCTTCTTAATGGTGATAATAATCTCTGTGCTTAATCAGTTTTATAATTTCTATTTTATTATATAAAATGTACATGCTCATAAAAAGATACAAACAACTTAAAGGAAAAGAGTAAACCACTCCTGAAGGATATTTTTCCATGATATAATTCAAAATTTTTAGCTATAAATTAACTCACTACTTTCACTTTCTAATATTTGTGAGGAGAAAAGTAAAGGTTAAGAATCAGTATTCATTATTATATTTGTGCACACACACAGTAATTATCTTTGATTAGCTTGGTATTGTTATTTCAGCTTTTTGTGCTTTATTACTTCTTACAAAACACACCTTCTCCTGGAATAACTTCCTGCTACCTAAAATACATCCTTTATAATTTCCTTTACTGTGGGTCTCCTGGGAGTGAGCTCTCTTAGTTTATGTCAATTACATTGGTCCTCCATGCTTGATAAATATTGTCACCGGTTATAAAATTCTAGGTAGGCAAATTAATTTTTTCCAGCAAATTGAAGATATTTTACTATATTCTGGCTGTCAGGTATCAGTCAAGTGAAGGTAATTGTTTTGGTCTGCTTTTACATTTTTCTCTTAGTCTTTGATTTTTCTGGATGCCAATTAAATTTGTATGTTTAGTTCTTGTTATTCCATTGATACGTTGTTTTTCAGTTTTATTTGCTTGCTTCCTTGTTTGTGTTTAAACCTATACTCCATTTGCTAATTCCAATAACTTAGCATGGCTCTATTAGAAAAAGAAAGACCATTTATCTTTTGTTTATAATTTTTAAGTCCTGCTTCGATTTGTACAGAAGAGTTTAAATCCCATCAATTGTATGTTTCTGTAAGTATAAAAATAATAGTTGTACTTGTTTATTTGCTTTCAGAAGAATCATGCTTCCAAAGATTCCTGAAAATTTAATTATCTTCAAATAGTAACTTGAAATGTGAGGAATGACAACATAAAATATAAAATGAGAAAGTATTTCCAACAATACGTAATGAATTTACTACATTTATCAGACTTAATTTTGTACTTGTTTTTATGTACCTCAAAAAATATTTGATTAGTTTATATTACGGTTTGAATTTATTTTTTCTAATCTCAATATCTCTGTGTTTTACTAGAAAACACTGGAATATTATTAGCATTATATTAATTTCTGAATCAAAGACAGATCTGAAGTATTTCATAATCAGGGGAAAAAACAGATTAAATGTACAGAGTAAAAAAAATATGTATTTGAGATATGAATTCACTTTTAACTTTAACCTTTTAGTTTATATAAATATATATTCATATGAATACATAAAAGTTAACAGGATATGATTAATATTTTTCTTTGAACTAACAAGATTACTAAAATTTGTATTATATTTTAGGTAGCAATGTATATTTTAGGTAGAAAGTAATCATGCAACTTCAAAAATTATCTTTATGCATATATATAATTTATATTTATTCTAGGTAATTCTAAAATTTTGTTAAAAACAAATCTGGCAAATCATTAACAAGAATTGTTTTGAAGAATGTGTACCCACTTAGTGTGTTCAGCTGTTCTAATATTTTCTCATTAATCTTATTTTCCTATGTGAAGTAATTTTACCAGTGTTTGAAAATAAATAATTATTTGTTCATAGAAAAGCTGAACATTCTAACATTATTACCAACAAGTCTCATTTTACCAACCAAGGGAACATTTTCCTATTTAAACAATCTGCTTGCCATCTTTCAACCCGATTTCTCCAATGACATAATTTTTTTTTTTTTTTTTTTTTTACACAAAGTCTCCTTCTGTTGCCCAGGCTGGATTTCAAGGGCATGATCTTGGCTCACTGCAACCTCTGCCTCCCGAGTTTGAGTGATTCTTCTGCCTCAGCCTCCCAAGTAGCTGAGATTATAGGCATGTGCCACCACACTCAGTTAATTTTTGGATTTTTAGTAGAAATGAGGTTTCTCTCTGTTGGCCAGGCTGATCTCTAACTCCTGACCTCAGGTTATCCAGCCACCTTAACCTCCCAAAGTGCTGGGATTATAGGCGTGAGCCACTGCACCCAAGAAATGACACAATCCTATTTGCAGGCATCCAATATATTAGTAAATAAGAATTTATTTCACAAAACTAATGTGCAGGAAACATAACTGTGTTTTAAATTTCTAAATGAATTGAATATGATGTGAGCACCTCCCTTACTTATCAGTAATACTGAGATGTGGAATAAGTCAATCTTGGGCATTCCTGTTCATTTCTATTGAATAGTACACAATTCCAGGAGATTTATGTCATCTCTGAAAAATGGAAAAAGGTCCTAGTATGTGTGATGGGCATTGCTGTGCATGGTTATGTACATGGTAATAGGCACTCTTCTGTCACAAGAAGGTACAAGCCTTTTGCTCTGTTTTCTGTGAAGCCTTGACATCTTTTAGGACAGAGATTTGAGCTTTTCAACAGCTTCTCTATGACAGAAAGGTCAAAACTTCTCTTATGCTTTTTATGATGTTGAGCTTACTCATCACCTGGCTGAAGATTTTCTTTAAGTCTTTGAAAAAATTAAAACACACAGTTCCTTCCTCTGGCAAAGGAATTGTGTGTTTTAATTTTTTGGGTTATAATCCAAATGTTAGACAAACTAAATTGAACACAGCCTGTATTTTGATGTTAAAATCCAAACGTTAGACAAATTGAATTGAACACAGTTCATCTCAGCAAAGGACAATTTATGAGTCAGGCAGTACTCAGAACCAAAAAAGTTCAGAGTTCTGCACAGCAGCATGAGCAGTGAGCTTCTTTTTTTTTTTTTTTTTTTTGAGATGGAGTTTTGCTCTTGTTACCCAGGCTGGAGTGCAATGGCGTGATCTCGGCTCACCACAACCGCCACCTCCTGGGTTCAAGCAATTCCCCTGCCTCAGCCTCCTGAGTAGCTGGGACTACAGGCATGCACCACTATGCCCAGCTAATTTCTGTATTTTTAGTAGAGACAAGGTTTCACCATGTTGACCAGGATAGTTTCTATCTCTCGACTTCGTGATCCACCCGCCTCGGCCTCCCAAAGTGCTGGGATTATAGGCATTAGCCACTGCGCCGGACCGTGAGCTTTTATAGTAGAACACAGAAACACAGTAGATAAATCACTGGATTTGCTATAGCTAGGCAACTATCTTTTACAGCCATGGTTTAATTAGGCATTTGGCTTATATGGACATAGTACAATGAATTGGCTGCCTGGGATTGGCTGAATCTTAGCTCTTTGTGATTAGCTGAACCCTGGCTACTTGTTACAAGAACTATACTTTTAAGTTAAGTTTCAGTGGATTTGTATACTAAGTTAGGTTGCAGTTTGTTACGCAGAAACTCAAAATACAGAAAGCCTCAGTTCACTCACTTCCTGTTTATTTTTGTTTAATAATCTCCCCTTTTGATCAGTCTCTCAATCTCAAGAAATTGACCAAAACCTTGAATCTTGATGTCATTCTGTCACCATCAAAATTGACTTATTTGGTATGGAATATACAAGTCATGATGTCAAGTTAGTTGAGTAATTACCTATGCTATTTTCAGATTTATGTTGCTAAAACTGGAGTGAGACCATTTGACACACAGTAGATGGCTACATACAAACGTTTAAGACTCTTGTGAGGATATAGCTCACAAGGGAGACTACCTGGTAGGGATAATCTCAAATGGTTGAAATGTGCTCTTTAACCAAGGCCCCCATGAACCAAAATGATTAAAAACACTATATCAAAGAATCAACCGGAAGGTAAATCTACTGATTAAAAACAAATTCATTGTTATTGGTTTTGTTCACAACTGAGTTTCTACTATACTAGACATATTTATCCGAGTGCAGCAGGAAGTGTTAGCTATTATCATACAGTCCCCTTTCTTCAGCCAACAGACAGTTTAAGGCAGTCTTGTAATCTAAAACAATGTTAGCAAGGGAGTTTATATAATTCTGTTGAGCAACTATAGTCTTTAAGAGTAGAATCAGCTCTAGTAGCTAATGTTTGAAGCAGATTTCTAATCATAATCATATATATATATATATATATTCCTTGGAGGGGCACAATAAACAACTGTGGAATACCTTGTATATTCGGTGTCATCAGTAGGAAAGAACTCGTACTTTTTATCCAAGGATAAATTACTGAATTATTGCACAATTAAGGACTATTAATAATTAGAGAATAAAGTTTATAAACTTCTCTACCAACGGTTGAATTATCTTTCCCTTTCATTTTCTTATTCAGTTTTCAGCATATTTTTTTCACAACTGAGTTATTTTTGACTACTATAGGTATTTTTGACTACTCTTATATTTAAACAAGTTATTTGAATATGTGAATCTAAAGGCCCAGCTTTATATTAATTTAAAAAAAGATAAGATGTGCAATTTTAAAAGATAGTCACACCTGAAATATCAGTGAAATTTGTTACAGGATAAACCAGAGGATCTGTAACATTACATAGGGATTGAGGTTTAGCATGACACATCCATAATTTAGTTAAGTTCCTGCAGAAGATATTGATTGTGATATATTAACCATAGAATTATATTGCCACACATGAACAAAAAAAAAAATAGAATGGGAAAAAGAGAAAAAAGTACAAAGCTTTCATGATGACAGAAGAAAGAAGCTGTGATTCATAATCTTGAGAAAGCTGTTCACATCTAGAATGTCATCTGCTTCTGGAAATAACCTCCCTTGTCCAATGGGTATACAGTTCCAAGAGTGTGAAAGTGCCCCTTGAGTTGAAAGAGGTGAACCTAAGGCTCAAGGCCTTGAAATTTTGCTGCAGTGTAGGTAGTAAGACGAACTTGATATAGTCCCTTGCAGAGGGGCTCCAGGGACATCTTTCTTTGGTGTCATTTCCAAAATGTCCAACTTTTAAGTTCTAGATTGTGAATGACCAGGTTCTAGGTTATCATCAGCTGGTGGGTCATGGAAGGCTTCATTTACCTTGTGAAAATATACGTAGGCATAATGCATTAAAGTCTTGCAGTGTGTAGGTATATCTGAGTTTATGAGAATGAGAGATATGTTAGATTCTATTATTAAATATATAGATATCTCAATAAGTATCTTAAAAGGGGTTGAGGGTTTAAATTGTGTTTTCCAGTAAGAGTGGATCTTGTTGTTATAATGGCCAATGGTAATACCTGTGATCAAGGCAAACCAGTCAATTCAGTTAACTGTTACTTTCAGTTTTAAAACATCATTTGTCATTTCAATATTCCTAGAAGATTAAACACGGTAGAAACAATGGTAATACCATTGTGTTTTCAATACCTTATTTAAATGTTTTATAACTCATCACATGAAATCATGTGATGTGTTAGAAATGTGTTTGAAAACACATTTTTTAATCACCTTCAGCTACGTTTCTACCATCAGCTCTCCTGCATGGAAAAGTTTCTATCCATTCAGAGAACATACAGATGATTACAAGAACATTGTGATATTACATTAATGACAGTAATTGAAAGAAACCCATCTGTAAGTATTCAAATCATCCAACAGGTGGCAAAAATGTACCATCTGTGTGCCACCTGAAGTTTTTATTGCCTTCATAGGATTCTGGCTTGACAAATCAAATGCTGATTTTAAACCATTTTTATAAATTTAAAACAGTGAACACAACAATTTTTTTTCATAATTTGTACTATACTATCTGCTCCATGAGTCATGGAGTGCAGTTTTTAAAAATGGAAACTTAGGATTCAGCAAGAACTAAGTGGACTTCTAGGCCCTCTATAAATCCATACTTAAAATGAAATTTACATTCTTTCAATTAGCCATTTTTTTTTTGAATGTGGGAAATAGTATTTGTATTAAATAGGCTATCATAGGTCATTTGACTTGGGTCAATTTTATGGAGTTCATTCAAATTGCATATCTTAACAGTTTCCATTCTGGATAACTTATCATGAAAATTTATTTCCTTGGTATTTAATTAGTTCTTGTTCTGTTTGATTCTGTGTTTTCAGTTTTGTGAACCAATCAGTTTCTCCATTAGAGTTTTGGGAATTCTTACTCAGACCAATTGTATATCTTAAAGTTATCAGAAACTTGTACTTCTCAGAGTTCATTCTATGAATTCACTTCAAAGACAAAACACTTTTGGTTTATAATGTTTCAATAGCTTTCAGAAAAGTGTCAGAGTAAAACAATTAACTGTCTGTGGATGACAAGCCGTAAAATAGCTATGGTCAAAGATCTAATAGGAGTTTATTTTAATACTATTAATAAGGAAATTTTATTACTTCTGTGATATACAAGTTTTTAAGATAACTAGAATTAAGACTGAAAACATTTTGCCAGGATTATCAGATTTCTACGAATTTTGTAAAATTGCTAAAACATTAATTACAATGTGATTTAAAGAAAATTCACTTTTTATTTGACAGTACTTTCGTCAACATCACTTTTTATTTGACAGTGCTTTCCATGCAATTAAGCATATCAAAGAAGTCTAATTCGTTTAACAGTTCACTTTTTATAAGGAGAAAGAACAAATTCTGTTGAGACACTACAGGAAGCTCACTAGAAATTCACAAGGTTCATTCAAGTTTAAAGGACTTAATTTAGGATTTTACATTTTAAATTTGTCAAGAATGTCAAAAAGTTTAAAACACATGTTTAAATAGTATCACAAGTCACTGTGAGGCAATATTTATTTGACCAGAGTGATAATTAAAAGGCTTCAAAGGCAAATACAGAAAGCTACGTTGTAGATCAATATGCCAAGCAAACTTTGTTTTAACAGAGAGGACCAGATTCTAGTTTTGCATCAATGTCCTTTTTGATCTTAATGCTCAGTTTAAAAACAGTGTAGGTTCAAGTTTTAGCTTAGTCACGCATAAATTTCCTATCACAGGGTTCATTTCCTGCAAAACTTCCACAACTTTTTTATATCCATTCTGTTTTTCTTTTATAACTTTTTTATTGTGGAACAACTAGTCATTCTACATTGTGAAAAGAAATGATTTCTTTTTTCCTTAACAAGACAGAACACATCCTCGTATCTTGCATCGTTACCAAAAATACATCTTACCTTCTTTATACAATATCATCCTTCTCCTTTTTTAAAAAAAAAAAAAACGCTACTTTCCAAATCCCCCAGTGGATGCCTAAAATTTAAGATAAGTTTGAAACTATATATACTGTAATTTTCCCTATACATATATACCCATGATAAAGCTTAAGTTTCAATTTAGGCACAGTAAGAGATTAACAACAATCATAATAAAATAGCACAATATACTGTAATAATGGTTCTCTCTCTCTCTCATTCAAAATATCTGTTGTACTGTACTCACCCTTCTTGTACTCAGTCAGACTGATAACTGCGATGACTACTATTAAGTGAATAACATGTGGGTAGCATACACAACATGGATAATCTGCACAGATGTATGAAACACATCCAAGGCAAACAAAGTAGGATGGCATGAAATTTCATCATACTACTCAGGACAATACACAATTTAAATGTATTAATTGTTTACTTCTGAAATTTTCTATTTAATATTTTCAGAACATAGTTGACCAGGGATAGCTGAAACTATAGAAAATAAAACTATGGGTGGAGGGCATTATTGTACCTGCATCTAGAATTGTCCTCCATATTGTTTCTAATAATTTTAGTTACATGTAAGAATTATAATTCTTAACTCTCAGGAATCTTGATTTCCAGTGAAAGTTAGAAAGCAAGCAATTGTGAACACCAGCATGCTGTAGGTTGGCAGATCTATGAATGTAATTTCTAGAAGCATATGATTCTTCTTAGTACAACTTTTCAGTGTGGTACAGGACATGTTTACTAGTAATACCAACTATCTTTAGTCTTTTGATAATAAAAAGCTGTAGGGGAGGCAAAATTTATTCTTTATCCTCTTTGAGTTTTTTTTTTATTATTATTAGGCCTAAAAATTAAATCATTGTACAGATATCCCTCAGCCTCAACATTCTGTTCTTGACAATAAGAGAATTAAAAACCCTCTGGTATAGGGAGGACATATTTCACATTTCACGTGGGAATTTTATCTTACATCTGTTTAACTCACTTGTTTATAACAATTATGCTTGGTTTATTCATGAAAATGACAGATTAATGGCTGGCAAACAAATCATATTTCTTATTGACTTATTTTGTAATATAAAGATAATAGGAGATTATTTTACTAGCAAATATAGGTAGCAAAAGTTGTACATCTGTCTGTATTTTATTTAACGCTGACAATTATGAAGACATGCTTGTTTGAATTAAACTGACAAAATTTAACTGTCTTATTTACTATATTTTATTTACAAAAGCTCAATTTGTGTGGGCTTAAAAAATGTGTTTGTTTTGTTTTCATCTTTTTAAATGTTTAAGGAATACTTAATTTATATAATTGAGTATTTTTTATTAAGCTAATTAATAGAGTTCTTTTATAGATTGATTTTGCCAATACTATGCAGAAGTAGAAAAATATCACATCTACATACAAACAGACAGACATAAACATAGAAGTAGAAGCAGATTTTATAGTTTTCATTTTTAAATTGTAGCTATGTGCCAAGTATAATAATATGAAGCTCACTAATTTATTTTTTAAATATTGGATCCAAATGTTTTTTTCTGACTGATAGAACAAGGTTACCCACCTAGAGAGCCAAAGATTTTTACTAATATTTATGAAAAGACTTTTAAGATTTCTCATTTGTCTTTTTCATAGAGGGAGTTTTGTTTTTGATTCATTTAGTCTTTTAGAAACCTCTGAATGTCCACCGAAAATACATTCCACTTTTCTTTAAGTTTTGAATCTTTTTTTTTTTCTAGTGTGCCTCTTGACTTAAAACTCCCCCATGTGGCCACTGTAATTCTAAGTTGCATGTTAAAGTTAACCCATTCTTATAAAATTATACAGGTCCTGGGCCATTAACTTCTTTATATAACATTATCTCATGTCCCAAAAAGTGGAATCACAGATTCCTTAGATTTGAAGGAAACCGTTTTTAAAAATTGCTTATAGGTTGGTGTATAAGTAATTGTGGTTTCACCATTGAAGATAATCTCAAAATCCGCAATAACTCTTGCACCAACCTAGTAACTAAAGTCTCTAAGTGGATCTGGACTTCTTATTTATAAAATTCAATATGAGTCCAAAGCCTGTCCGATAGTAAAATAATTGATCAAATAACCCTGTGAGATAAATACTATTGTCTCCATTTTAGATTTGAATACACTGCAAATAAAGATTCTATTTGTTTCCTATTTCTGTCTAGCAAATTACCACAAACTTCGTGACTTAAATGAACATACATTTATGATCTCACCGTCTCTATAGGTAAGAAACCCTGGCACACAATTTAGCTGATTTCTCTGCTTCTGAGACTCATTGGGCTGCAATCCAGGTGTCAGAGTTGCAGTCATAAGAGGTTTAAATGTGGAAAAATCTGCTTCCAAGATTCTCAAGGTTATTGGCAGATTTCACAGTTTTGTGGTTACAGGTTGAAAGTTTCAGTTTCTTGATAAAGGAAGCTCTCAGATCATAGAGGCCTCCCACAGCCCCTGGCCTTATGGCCCATAAAATTATATAAATCATGAGTTTAACTTGTCTTGTATTAAGTATGATTATTGGTTTTTCAATTTTCCTCTTTTAAAAAATGCCTATTGGTATGCCTTGCTCATTTCATATTTGAGTTTTTCATTATATTTTATAAACTATATACTCTATAGTAATCTTTGCATGGATTGTTTTAAATAACTTCCTCCAAATTAGAGTCTTTTTTTTCATTTTTATAGTATCTATTGATTCACAATGTTTTTTAAATTGTAATATGAAGTTTGTCACTCTCTTATGACTTCTTTTCTTCTTATTTAAGAAAGAGTTTCCAAACAGAAATTATATTAAATCTTATTCAACTAAATGCTTTTAGTAGTGCTTTTTATTTTTTTTAAGTCGGGTTTATTAAGATCTAATATATAGTACACTCTATTTCTGAATTTTTGACAAACATATACTGTCTAGTAACTACCACAATAATCAAGATGCAAAACATTTTAATCCTCCAAATTTTCCTAGTATCCTTTTCTAGTCAGTTCAACTGCAACTGGCAACTAATAATGCTTTTTATTTTTATAGCTTTGTCTTTGGCACAATGTCATATAAATGAAATTATTCAATGTAACCTTTGAATCTGGATTCTTTTACTTAGCAAATTACACTTGAATTATATTCATGTTTTTGCATGTTCAATAGTTTTAATTTTATGTGTAAGTAGTACTATTATGTGAATTCTTCCCAGTTTGTTTGCATATTTTTCAGTTAAAAGACAGAGTTATTTTGTATTTGAAGGGAATAAAGCTACTATAAACATTCTGAGCAGATTTTTGGGTAAAAGTGAGTTTTTATTTCTCTTGAAATATTTAAGATTGGATTTGCAGAGCTGTATGGTAAGGGTATGGCTAACTTTATAAAACATTGCAAAACTGTTTTCCAAAGTGGGCGTGCCACTTTAGTTTTTCACCAGCAAGATATGAGACTTCCAGTTGATTCACATTCATGTCAGCACTTGTAATTGTCAGGTATTTGTCCGTTTGTTCTTGGTCATTTATTTAGTTTAAATTTTAGTGCTTCTAATAGCCATTTAGTGTTATATTAGTCTGTTCTTCCATTGCTATAAAGAAGTACTTAAGACTGAGTAATTTATAAAGAGAAGACGTTTAATTATCCCAAAATTCTGCAGGTTGCACAGAAAGCACGTTGCTGGCATATAATTGGCTTCTAGGGAGTCCTCAGGAAGCTTATAATTGTGGCAGAATTCAAAGCAGGAGCTAGCCCTTGACATGACTGGAGCCAGAGGAAGAGGGATGAGGGAAGTTATATGCTTTTAAACAACCACATCTCACAAGAACTCACTCACAATCCCAAGAACAGCACTAAGAAGATGGTGCTAAACCATTTATTTAGCACCTGACTCCATTATACAATCATCTCCCACCAGGCCCCACCTCCAGCATTAGGAATTACAACTGAACATAAGATTTGGGTGGGGACACATGTCCAAACCATATCAAATGGTATCTCATTTTGGCTATATTTTGCATATTTTTGATGGCTAATTATCGATCCATATTTTATATGCTCATCTAAATATTTACTTTGGTGAAGTGTCTGTTCAAATCTCTTTCTCATGTTTTTAATAAAATGTTTGTTTCCTAAATATTATATCTTGAGAATTCTTTATAGATTGTGGATACAAGTCTTTTTGAGAAATCTTATCTAAGCATTATTGTTCAAATATCAAAAGATTTTTATTTTTATAAATTTCAATTTCTCGATTTTTTTCTTATAAAAATAGAGCTTTGCTTTCATAGCTAAAAACACTTTGTTTAACCCAAAGTCACAAGACTCTATGTACAATTTCTTCTAGAAGTCGTATAGTTTTAGGTTTTCCATACAAGTCTAAGGTCCATTTTGAGGTAATTTTTGTTTACGTTGTGAGGTAGTTGTTGATGTATATTTCCAATTATTGCACAATTATTTGTTGAAAGAAACCATCCTTTATTCATTGAAATGCCTTTCAACTTTGTGAAAAGAAAATCAGTTGAATACATTTATGTGGGTCTACTCTGCACTATGTTCTGTTTCGCTGATATATGTGTCTATCTTTTCACCAATATACATTCATGAATATACATTCATTTAATCAATAAACACATTAATACACAGTTCTGCAAACTCAGTATTTTCATTATCATGCCTTTAGAATATGTCTTGAAATCCTCAAGTGTGGATTCTCCAACTCTTTTCAAAATTCTTTTGGCTATCCTTGTTGATTTGCTTTCTAATATAAATTTCAGTATTAGCTTGTGGATGTCAGCATCCACAAAAGAGCTTACTAGAATTTTTATTGAGATTGAAATAAAACTATAGATTGATAAAAATTAACATTTTAGAAGTATTTTGTCTTCTGCTCCATGAACACTGCATATTGCTTGCTTTATGTATCCTTTGATTCACTTTATGCAAATTATGCACTTTTTAGCATACATATTATATGTATATTTTAATACATATCTAAGATTTTTTTCCTTTTTTTGGTTTTAAAGTAGTGTTTTTTCTTTTAAATTCCAATTGTTCATTGCTATTGCATGGGCATGCAATTAACTTTTGTATGTTCATCTTGTATCATGAAACTGTTCTGAACCTACTAGTAATTGGAATGTTTATAATTTTTTGAGACTTTCCAGACTCTTTGGAGTCAAGCAATCTGTAAATAGAGGTAATTTGACTTCTTTTTTTTTCAATTTGTATGTCTTTGTTTATACATAGAGAATAAATGGACTGAATAAATCTACATGCTCATTTTATTTGCTAGCATTATGTTGAAGATATTTACGTCTTTCCTCATAAAACATAATCTTTAGCATGTGTTTCTTGTAGCATCAATGCCTGGTCTTAGGATAGTCCAGGCCTCATAATTGACTTTAGAAGGATATGAATAGACACATTTCAAAAGAAGACATTTATACAGCCAATAAATATATGAAAAAATGCTCATCATTACTGGTCATTAGCAAATCAAAACTACATTGAGATACCATCTCACACCAGTTAAAATGGCAATCTTTAAAAAATCTGGAGACAACAGATGCTGGAGAGGATGTGGAGAAGTAGGAACACTTTTACACTGTTGGTGGGAGTGTAAATTAGTTTAATCATTGTGGAAGACAGTGTGGCAATTCCTCAAGGCTCTAGAAATAGAAATACCATTAGACCCAGCAATTCCATTACTGGTTATATACCCAAGGAATTATAAATCATTCTATTATAAAGACACATGCACACATATGTTCATTGCATCACTGTTTACAATAGCAAAGACATGGAACCAACCCAAATGTCCATTAATGATAGACTGGATAAAGAAAATGTGGCACATATACACCATGGAATACTATGCAGCC